>CM030366.1:148559682-148612182 GCA_017893485.1 Hemerocallis citrina
GTTTAGATTCTGCATGTGGGTCGGATCGATTTGTTAGTCGGTTCCATCAAACAAAAACAATCGGGAAGGAGGAGTAGTGCAAGCAGCAAGGAGGAGGTTGAGCAAATACGGGCCGGGTCAAGTATGCGCAGGCGCAGGAGGAACGACGATGGGTCAGATTTGGGATTGCTTGAGGAAGAAAAAGAGAACCAATTTGGTTTGGGTTTGGGTTTGAAGAGAATCAGTTTGGGTTTGGGTTTGCACGAGGAAGAAGAAGAGAGCAGCGACATATTGGATTTAGGTTTGTGCACGGACCAGAAGGGGTTTGGATTTTGGATTTGTGTTTGGGACGGATTGAGCCCAAATAATGCAAACAAGGAAAATTAGAGGATGTAATTTAATCGGTTAATCGGACACTTAAAATCGGCCGATTAACCACTAATCGGCCGATTATACCCGATTAAATCGCTAACTATTGAAATATTATAAATCGCTAAAAAAAATAATCGCTTAGCCTTCGATTAGCGATTAATCGGGCGTAATCGGAAATTTTAACTGCTTAGCTTTACACCAAGGTTCGACTTTAAATCCCTAACTCTTTGCTTTGGTTATAGATAAATTGACGCAAGGAATACAAGATGAGGTGCCTTGGTATATGATTTTTGCAGATGACGTCGTCTTAGTCGACGAGACTAGAGTAAAAATCAAAGCTAAATTAGAATTATGGAGAGAAACCTTGGAAGCTAGACTTTAGATTAAGCAGAACTAAAACAGAGTATATGAAGTGTAATTTTAGTGATATTCAAAACACAAATGAGGAAGTAATGAAGTTTGATAGTCAAGAGATACCTATGAGAGACCGTTTCCAATATTTAGACTCGATTATACAAAGAGATGGGGAGATTTGTGAAGATGTTATACATAGGATCCAAACAGGGTGTCTTAAATAAAAAAGTGTCAGTGGTGTTTTGTGTGACAAACATATACCTTTGAAGTTGAAGAAAATTTTTTATAGGACGACTATTAAAACATCAATGATGTATGGAGCAGAGTGTTGGGTAACAAAGAAATATGTCCAAGAAATGAGTGTAGCGGAGATGAAGATGCTAAGATTGATGTGTCGTAAAATCAGGAATGATAGAATTAGAAACGAACATATACGAGATATGGTAACGTTAGACAATCGTCTCAGGTGGTTTGAACATGTTATACGTAGACCTAATAGTTCCTCCATTAGAAAAAGTAATTTGATAAATATTATGGTAGAGTTGGGGGTAGGAGAAGACGATGGTCGAGTTAGGAGTATAGGAAGACCTGAACTAACTTGGGTGGAATAGTGAGAAAATATATGATAGCTTGTGACCTTATATAAGATATTGCGCTAAACCGAGTAGAATGAAAAATCAGGATCCATGTAGCCGACCCCAACTAGTTAGGAAAAAGGCTTTATTGTTGTTGTTGTTGTTGTTGTTGTGGTAAGTTCAACATCCTTGATAAACAAGGCTCACTCCAATTCTATCAAGGAGCCTACAAAATGATAATGTCAAATTGCAAAATGCTCCGATGGGGTTCACGTCTTTTAAAAGAGAAACTAAAAGATAATGATAATTAAAAGTATTTGCAAGGACTAACCAATTTAAGAGGAAAAATCTTAAAAGTAAAAAACTTTGTGATCTGAGCCCCAAATTTGGGTGACAAAATGTGTTAGAAATGGCTTCTAAAGTATGCTCCATTAACTCAAAATATCTCAAAATTCTTCATTCAAACTTTCAATCTTTAAAGGAATCGAACCTAGGAAGGAACAGTTTTATGAGACTACAGATTCAATGCAAGAATCCATAGCGAAAGAAGAGATGGAGATGTAACAAACAAACACCTAGAAGAAATTATGGCTAATATAGAGAATTACCTTTTGATAACAAACTGGTAATGAAAATCCTTGATAGGTTAAAACAATCAGTTGTTTCTTTGCCACTTCATTCAGGAAGTACTGAAATGCCATCGCTGACAAGTAAAATACTCTTGTATCATTATCATCCTACAACATTCCAAATACTCCAATGACCACTCCAAACTCCGCAGTATACAATTTTCCCTGCACATTACCCGGAACTTCTCAATCACTTTCACTCATTGAAGACTTGACTTGGCATGAGTACACAAATAAAGAATGCAAATACTCTGTAAGTGTATATCTTGGGCAAGAGCAATATACCTGTAAAGAAAAACTTTAGTATCATTGTTGTAAAACAAAAATTCAGTATTATGCTTTATATTTCTAGAGTGCATATATGCATTTCAACTTTTTATAAAGTATGTAAACTACCAAGATTTAGAACTTGGTTTTAGTTCGTTCATTTCCAAAATCATTAGTTTTGACCAGTTATACTAATGTGGATTGATTGTGCGTGTAATGAGCTTATATGGAAAACTATTAAAACAGGGATCGCACTATGTGCGTGTGATGCGTGGGTTGTCATATAAGTCTTAATAAATAGTTGTCACACATTCGAACATTAGGAATTTAAAAATAATAATGATAAGTTACTAGGTTTCAGTTTCTTGTAGCATTTCTGAACAAATATCAATTAGACATTAATTTTCATATACCGGGTCCACGTTTGGGATCATATATATTATGAACCTTTATAAGAATAATAGAGTTTTCAGTCTGGGAAAATTCAATTCTGGCTTGTTCTGTCCTCATATAAAGAAAAATTCTAACCATATAATCCCGTACAATCTAAAAATGTGAAGGATCAAAGAATGGAGTACGCTCTGAGTACAAAATGAACGAGTAGTGATGATAAAGCAACTAAGCAAGATGTTGCTACTTTGAAGTAAATTATTTTCACCTCTCCTTCCTTCCTCTCTTAAATATCATATGCTACATCCTTTTCCTTTCCATTTTCAATTCATCATTTCTCAACTTGTAGATTTCTTTGATGTTTTCATATTTCCTCATCAAGAACAGATTAGGGATTCATGCATTTTGAATTGTTAGTAATATTTTTATGGTTTAAGGTAGTTTCTTGGGCTTCATTTAGGATTAACTGAAATCAATTCTCAACCCACTATTTGGGTTATGCCTCAAGTCAAAATATCTTTGAGAAAACATTCAAAATTTTGTTCCAAACTTCTGCAGTTAGGGAATAATTCTTTAAGAGGTCATTATAGAAGACGCCATTTTTATTCAAGAAAAGACAACTAGACAAGGTTCTAATGTAATATTGTTGACGTAAACTAAGAGAAAATGTGATATGAATCTGGCAACACTGATAGTTAAGTGCAGACTGCAGACATGTAATTTAAGACTTTGATTACACATAGTAAAATGAGTATTTGGTGGCATCAATTAATTGAGTTTATCAGCACCAAAAGCAGATAACCATCAGAAATACATATCATAAGTGGGAATGCTCATACATGCATTAGCAATTTATAAAACAATCAGTTCAGTTTGGAAGCCATGTTGTATCAGACATGTGTGACACAAAAAGACAAAAACTACCTATTTCAATTTAGTATTCTAGAATTGTATTGTCCCCATTTATAGTGTTGTATCGTGTATCTATGAGTGTGCCTTCGTTTGTTCTTCTAAGTGTGTAGCAAACTCAAATATTCCTATTTATGGAATACGCCTGACTTATCTCAAAAGTCATACTAGAAGCACATATCTCGATGATATCTATACTTTAAAGTTATAATGCATTCATGCACAGAAACCGATATATGCATATGCAGATATGTTCAGATAATGGTTACATGAAATATATGCTTCAGAGAATTAAGCTTATTTGTGGGGACATTATTGAAACATGCAAGCATAAAAGACATAGACACAGACATTTTTGTTTGGTAGCATCCAAAATGCGAAGCAGAAAGAGATAACCAAAGAGAGAACCATAGATGCCAAGCTACAAGTGAGTTGGGAGGTAAGAATTTAGCTGTTAGGCCTCAGGGCTTACGTATTTAATTATAGACTTGCTAACACAACGAAACGTGAAAAAAGAACAATATGCATAGTACCACTTAAGAGAAGTTTGTCACAGTATTTGTGGGGGATTCAGTTGCTTGCAAATGCAAGTTGGAATTGCATCAGCAAGTGGAAGTTTCATCTCTCTCTTTAAAAAAAATAATAGACTCTATTATCAAACACCATTAATTTCATTTTATCGAAGTACATATTTTGTTGAAGTCGCTTATTGTTGGAGTTCAAAGTAATCTGAACTTGATCAGCAACATAGACGCTCCTCGTCCCTCATCTATGTGACTCAGTAAATAGTCAAATTCTAAACCACACTAGAGATGAAGGCCAGCTGTACTCCTAACTCCCTAAATATGCCAAAGAAACTGCTTATTTCTTGACCAAAAGTAAACATAAAAGGAATTCTTACATATTTATAGTGTCTTTTCCAACATTTATTTGATGGTAAGGCCACCTTCTAGTTAAAAACATATATTCTATTTTTAGCCATGTCCAGCTACATTCAAAACCTCGAGCCTTCCTGCTCTGACTGAAGAGTGTTACAGTACAATTGAGCCACCCACATTAACTGATTTTTTCCCAAGCTAGGCCAATTTTTTTAAATAATTCCCAAAATAGACCACTTTCGAAACTAATTCAGAAGATAGATCACTCGCGCAGTTGGGAACTGCGGCATCTTCAAAAATGTGTTTTTTCAAGGCCGGCCTTAGTTCATTTTATATTTGGCCTAAAATGACTAAGACTTAAGACAAAAATTTTCAAGTAAAAATGTGTCAAATGGAGGCCGCAGTTCCCAACTGCGGCTTAATTATAACATAGGCCGTAGATGTTGACTGCAGCTTCAGTTATATATATATATATATATATATATATATATATATATATATATAAAGAAAGAAGAAAAAAATTACAACAGAGGCCGCAGTTCCCCAACTGCGGCCTGTGTTATTTGGAGGCCACAGTTGGGAACTGTGGCCTCTATTTAACACATTTTTAATTGAAAAATTTTGTCTAGATCTTAGTCACTTTATGCCAAATATGAAATGAACTAAGGCCGCAATTGAGATCTTAAAGTCACTTTATGTCAAATATGAAATGAACTAAGGCCGCAGTTGGGAACTGCGGCCTCGAAAAAACCCATTTTTGAAGAGGCCGCAATAGGGTACTATGGGCTCGTTTTCGAAGAGGCCACAGTTCGGTACTGCAAGTGATCTATCTTCAGAATTAGTTTCGAAAGTGGTCTATTTTGAAAATTAGTTTCAAAAAGTGGCCTATTTATGAAAAAAATCCTCATTCACTTGTATAGTATAGAAACCAAAAATTAAAAGTCCATCCAACAATAAAACACTTAAAAATACACCTAATCAATCCCTAGAACCAAACCAAGCTATTCAATCACTTCCTCACTTAGTGCATACCTAAGCATTCCACTAGTATCTCGGGATTCCAAAATCCTCTAATGGCAATTTCTGTGTAATAAGATAACCCATCTTTCACACTCCAATGTACTGTCATAATTCAATACAAATCATGTCACAAATGAGAGAGAGAAACCAATTTCTATTTAGCATTATTGACAGTTCAATTGGTCTAATTACTAATTATTATTATTATTATTATTTAGCAGAATGTCAAACTTCCAAAATCATGAATAAATAGAAAAACTAACTCATGAATAAATCCAGCAACAACTTACTCTGTCTCAAAAACAGCAATCACAGTCGAAAGGGCAGAGCGCGGTCCCACCAGCATCCGGATTCGCAAACCCCAACTCATCCGCCGAGTAAACCGTCAACCCATCCGCCGTCTTCCTCCTTTTCCTCGAGTAATCCTCACCCAGTCCACTCTTCTTCTCCTTCTCCAGCTTCTCTCCTTTCATCTTCTTCGTCTTCGTCTTCGTCTTCATCTCCTCCTTCTTCTTATTCTTGTTCTCGGATGTCGATGCTTCCTTCCTCTTCTTGTTCTTCCCCTTCGCTGCTCGGAATATCTCCTCGATCTCGTTCGCAGGCTTCTCTTTCTTGTTCTTCGAGTTGCACTTCTTTGAGGCTTCGGTGGTTTTATCGGTGGAGATCGGTTTGGCGGCGGCGGTCGGAGTTGGCGGCGCCATGGATTAGGGACGAGGGATTTGGGATTCAGACTTCAGTCCTCCAACTCGAAGGGTTTTAGGAAGTGGTGTGAACGGGCCGGATCAGATCTGACCCGAACCCGACACCTAAAAAATATAGGTTTGTTTCTCTTTGGGATTTTGCATATAAGTTCTTAGCAACTAGCGTATTTTGTTTGAATTTGTTTTTTTAGAGCATCACAATCATTTGCTATTTTTACAATTTTCTCATTTTTATAAGAAATGAGCGGCTGCAATCGCTTGCTATCTTGTCATATTTTGACAAAAAAGCTATAGCCGCTTCTTATATTTGAGAAATGAAATTGACGTTTCTCCAATTATAGGAGACGGAAGTCCCTTTTTTTTATAATGGGATCTGGCTCTTTTTTTTTATGATCAGACGGTACGTGTCTGAAGAAAGAAAAAAAACCTAAATCGTTAAACGGGACATGTTGTCCCGTTTGAAGCAAATTTTTGCTTGGACGGGACATGTTGTCCCGTCCAGCCTATTTGGTTAGTTTAGCCAAAGTTAAATAGTAGGTTAGTGTTATAATTAAGTATCTTAGTATATATTTTTTTTGATGAAACGGATAGAGTCTAGAGACTCCAGCCATACGATCAAATAAATTAATAATAGTTTACAAGAGAGGTTTTACCAGTGGTAAAACAAAAATACAGTAAGACAAGAATATAAACAGGTAGCAGAATGAAAACAACAGACGGAGAGAACAAACAAGTAGACAAAGCTTCTGAGGGGAAGTCCTTAAGGGGAAGACCGCAAGGGGAGCTCGGTCCCGAAGCTGCGCCAGAAACCGGCAAGACTGAAGCCACGGGCGGGAGGCAAACGCGCACCGACGACTTGGTCCACGCAGACTGCTAAGAAGCAGCCTATCAAACGACCGCGGACCTAAGAGCAGACCGCCTGAAAAAAACCTCCACTGGAGCTCCGCAACGACACACGCAGAAGGAAACCCAAACCAGAGCCAAAAATGGACCACAGCCCACTCAGGCAAGAAAGATAACTCAAAAGCTCCAGGGGAGCACCCTGAAAATCAGAACAAAAGGCATAGCCTAGAAGAAACAAGCAAAATGAAGCAAAAACAAAGCAACACAGAGAATAACCAACATCACCCAGCTACGCATACAGCGAAAAGAACACAAACCGATCATTAGCAATACACAGCAAATAAGACAATAACATAGAAGAGAAGAGAAATACTAAGCTCCAGAAAAGTAGAACAAGGGATAGCAGAACGTATCCAAAATATCCCAACTAGACTATACCATCACAAATATACAACCAGAACAAGAAGAGCAGAACGAAGAAATAAAAAACAGCCAACACCACTGAAGCCAGGCTTAGCAAACCCCATCCCCTGGGATCAACCAAAAGTCCACTGAGGGACCAAAAAGACAAAGCTAGAGAACAAACAGCCACCACAAACAGCCAGGTACGGCGCAAACCAGAAAGGAATCAACCCTGCAAAGAAAATAACACAAGAGAACTTAAAAGATGTAAGAAAGAAAGAAGGAAAGAAAACTGAGCCGAAGAAATCTATAACAAGAAACTATAAAGCCTGAAGATTTTTAAGGCAAATAAAAGATTGCTGTAGTTTATCAAACGCCGATGCGGCGTTCTCTTTGAAAGTTGGGCTCGATGCCCAGAGATTAAAAAGAAAAAAGAACTCGTCGATAATAGCCGCAATCGGCTTGCATTGATGACGGAAAAGCCTACTATTTCTTTCCTTCCAAGTGATCCAAATCACGATATGGATAGATAAAATCCACGCACTTCGAAACATGCTGTTCGAAGGCGTGAGGGCCCAAACTGAAGATAATGAGAGGGGAGTCACTCTCAAATTCCAAGCCAAAGTGACAATCTTCCAAAGAGGAAGGATGAATGAACACCGGGTGAAAAGGTGATGGTTGTCTTCCGGGAGCAAATTGCACAGCGGGCAAAGTTGCCCCCATGCGAGGTTTCTTTTGTTGAGGATTTCGACAGTGAGGAGTTTGTTGTTAAAGGCTAACCAAGAATTAATTTTGACTTTGATAGGGACATAAGATTCCCAAATGAACTGTGATAACGAAGAACGCGTTCCTCTGGAATTGAGGAAACGATAAAAGGAGTGAACTGAGAAGGCACCCGAAGCGGTCCATCGCCAGGAGATCCCTTCGAGAGGGAACCAAACGAATCCATTCAGGAGTCTTAATAGATAATTGAACTGATCAATGAGCTGAAAGGGGATCTCAGAAATGAAAGGGATGGACCAGTGTCTCACGTTATCAATAACAATAAAGGAATCAGCTACAGTGGCCGCTGGGAGCGCCGCCAAGCGGAACAAAGAAGGGAAAGCCGAAGCTAGTTTAATGTTACCAATCCACAAGTCGGACCAAAAGAGCACTGTAACCCCTTCGGAGCACGAGCGAGATATGCTACTAAGGAAAGCATTAGATGCTTTCCAAACACCTTTCCAAAAAGGAGAGGCATAACGAGAGGTCGACTGAGGAAATTCCCACCAGTTAGAAGAGGATCGGTAGTTTTTGATACATTGAATCCAAGGGAGGTGATTAAAATTGTGGAGTCTCCAAATCCACTGGCCGAGAAGGGCGATATTATGATCTCTAAGGTTCAGGACTCCTAGTCCTCCCTCCTCTCTAGGAGAGCAGACTAGTTTCCATTTGGCAAGATGCGAACCGGGATTGTAGGAGGCGGAACCCTACCAGAGGAAATTACTCCTAATCTGATCAATTCTATTGATCACCCAGGAGGGGAGGAAAAAGAAAGACATGAAGTAGGCATCGCTGAAAGAACCGAATTGATAAGAGTCAATCTACCACCTCGAGATAGGAATTTACCCGACCAGACAGAAAGTCTAGACTCGACTTTGTCAATAAGAGGAATCCAGTCAGCTCTGAGAAGTTTACCCCATCTAAGAGGGATACCTAAGTAAGTGATAAGGAAGTTGGCAATGGGGCAATTAAAAACATTGGAAACTTCAGACTGACGGTTGGGGGAACCGATCAGCCAAATCACCGAAGATTTTTGAAAATTGATAGATAAGCCCGAAGCCAATTCAAAGCAATAAAGGAGCAATTTCAAGTTACGCAGAGAGTGGAGGTTAGGCTTGGAAAAAATAATCGTGTCATCAGCGTATTGAAGGTTAAGAACGCCCTCGAAATGGGGGGAAGAACCCAGACCCTGAATCATATGCGAGTTCCAAGCATTCCTGAGAAGTCTGCTAAAAACGTCCGCAACAAGAGAAAAAAGAAGGGAGGAGAGAGGGTCTCCTTGACGGAGACCACATTTAACTTTGAACTTGTGACCCTCTGAGCCATTAATGTAGATGGCAGAGGTACCAGAGTAAAGACTGGATTTGATCCAGGCTATTCATTTGGGGCCAAAACCCCTGAAGGATAGAATATCGAAGAGGAAGTCCCAATTGACATTGTCATAAGCTTTTTGGAAATCAAGTTTCAGAAGGATACCCTCCTCCCGCGATCGGTGACAATGGGAAATGATTTCCTGAGCAGAGGCCACGCTATCCAGGATGAAACGTTCCTTGATGAAGCCCGACTGAGCGGGGTCAATAAGGGGAGAAATGATGGAACTTAGCCTAGTCGAAAGAACTTTCATAATAATTTTAAAAGAAGTGTTAATCAGACTGATCGGCCTAAAATTGGTCAACAAATGAGCTCCCACGACTTTAGGGATAAGAACAATGTGAGCGTAATTAATGCGGTCAAAAGAGAAATGACCCTGATGGAGGTCTTGGAATAATTTGAAGAGGTCATCCTTAAGCCAATTCCAAAATTTTTGAAAAAAGAAGGCAGGGAATCCATCCGGTCCTGGGGAGGAATCGCTTTTTAAAGCAAAAACCGCCGCTTGAATCTCTTCAATAGTGAAAGGAGCTTCAAGGGAGGAAATATCGTGAGTTTGGGTTCCATAAAGATGGAGCCAATCAAGCTCAAGAGAACGGGGTTTATTAGAACCAATGAGATTTTTATAGAAATTAAGGAATTCCCGATGGATTTCTCCATCGGAGGACACCTCTCTTCCTTGGACAGAGAGAGAGGCAATGTGATTACTACGTTGCCTATGGGAAGCGAAATGATGGAAAAAAGCGGTATTAGCATCGCCCTCTTTCAGCCATTTAATTCGAGCCCTTTGGACCCATTTAGAATGATCTTGCTGAAGGATATTAGCATAGTCCTGCTTGCAAGAAAGACGTTCGGCACGGGCGTCATCCGATAAGGGGTGAGATTCTTCCATCCTGTCAAAGGATTCAATAGAATGGAGGAGAAAATTTTTGAGAAAAGTAGAATTTTGATGCCTCTCAGAACGCCAGATTTTGCATCCGTGCTTGATAGCATGGAGTTTGAGGAGAATGTTCCCCAGACCTGAGGAGCCTGTGACCGAGGCTAGACATTCTCCCACCAGTCTCACAAAAACCTCATCCTGCAACCAGAATTTTTCGAATCGAAATTTGTGCTGGTGATGGAAAGAGAAATTGGAAGATAGAGAGATCGGGCAATGGTCAGAGACAGGATTAGGAAGTGCCCGAGCAAAAGTCTGGGGGAAGCGATTAAGCCAAGATAGAGATACAAGGAAACGATCCAACTTGGCTAGGGAGGGAGGTTGACGCTGGTTGGACCAAGTAAAAGATCTACCAGAGATCGGTAGATCGTACAATTGTAGGTTGCGGATGCAATCGTTGAAACGGGAAGATTGGTGAAAAGAAAAAACCGAGGAAGATCTTTCGGAAGCGTAACGGGTGACGTTAAAATCACCGCATAAGAAACAGGGGTCAGTTAAGAAGGGTTGTATGGATTGAAATTCCTCCCAAAATAAGGGACGTCTCTCTGCGGTAGAAGGACCGTATACCGAGATAACATTGAGCGGGCAATTAAAACAGGTCCAATGAAGTTGAACAATAAGAAAAAAATTAAGGCGATGAGTTGCAATAAGAGAGAAGGTCGATTCTTTGAATCCGACGAGAATGCCTCCTCTCGAACCAATAGCATTAAGCGAGATCCACTTTGAAATAATGGACCCGCCAAGATTCCGATAGATAGGGGTGGAAGGAGAATCCAATTTAGATTCTTGGATGGCGATTAAGTCGCAACAGGAAGAGGAAATGAGGTCAAAAATTGCCCGTTGTTTAGACGGGCAATGTAAACCCCGAATATTCCATGACAAGCTAATCATTGGGCTGATTATGCTCCCTGACTCTACGACGTTCCATGTTCCTAATGGTGCAGATATTGTGAGAGTCGGAAGGGTTGAGGAGAAAACCCATATTACGCGCAAGAGAACTAATTTCACAATCGGAAAGAGAGTCGAAGATGGGGAGGTAAAGAGATCCAAACTGGTTGTTGGAATTAGCGAAAACGGCTGATGAAGAAATAGTAGAAGAGGAGAGAGCTCCGCTCGGGGAAGACTCACTAGCAAACGGAGTGCCGGGTTCCGACGGTCTATTCTTTTTTAAGGCCCTCAGCCGAGCGCTGGTTCTTATGAAACGAGGAGGATGTTTTGAAGAATTACAAGGCTCTGAAGCAATGCTGTTAGATAGTAATGAAACCGAGGAGAGGGGGGGAGAGGAATTCGAAGAGGAAAGTCGGGAAGTGACGGGGGAAAGCAAAGATGATATACCCGGACTTTTGCGATAATGAAGAGAAAGAGGAGAGAACAGAGTCTGAGACTCTAAGGAGCTTAGATACTTTATGTCGGTGGTCGAAGAATACCACAACCGATATAAAGGTCCAAGACGAGCAGGAATAAAGAGGACTAAGTCCCGGTGAGAAATGTTTACTAAATGGACTAACACAGCCAGGCGAATTAATTTAAATAAGCAAAAACCTGTAGATAAGATTGAAAAAATCTGAAAGATAGGAAGATGGGTAAAAACATACCAGTTTGTCTTTCGACGCTCTATTAAGATCCTCTTCCTCTTCCAGAAGCAGAGGATCCTGGTCAATCCAAGCAGGAGCTTTAGACGACTTGGAGGCCTTGAGAATGGCCTGCTCGAAGGCTGGTTCCGCACGCTTGGGGGTGGGAAAATGAGCGACCTGGATAAATTGTTCCCAATCCGAAGCAAAGTTGGGGTTGACCTCCCACGCAGGCCAAGGAGAAGAAGGCAACTTGCCTTTAGCAACATAAGAAGAGGTGGCAGGAGCAGTCGCCGATAAGGGGGCAGACGACTGGAAGATTTTCGGAGGAGAAGGAGAGGTGGAGGATTTAACCGGAGTAGCATGAGTGGCAGAAGACGAAACTTTAGCAATATCAGGGTTGATCCACACTAGGTTCGGAGCTTTGGAAGGGGAAATCTTAGTAGCTGATGGGGGAGGAACCGGCCTGTGGCGGTGAGGGAATTGACTCCGCGCAGAGCCCCCGCGAGGAGTTTTAATCGCAGGAGGAGAAGAAATCGCTGGAGAGGCAAGCCCCGGATGAAAAGAGGCTTTCGGATCAGCTACAAAGCTCGGAACAGTAGCCTCAGATAAGGAAGAGGGGAAGCAGCAGAGGAGGAAGCAGAATCGTGATAATGAGCAGACACAGAGAAGGACGAACAGCCATCAGATAAACAAAAAGCCTCAATACGGGGAAGGGATTTGTTACAACGGAATAGAGCTTCAATTTGAACAGAGCCGGAGGCTAACCACGCTTTGGAAGAAATGCTCACCAAATCACCAATGCATAGGGCAACCTCCCTAAGCGAGTGGGGAGAGTCACAGAACGGAGGCAATCCCACTAAAGAGACTTTAGTGTTCACCAAATCAGAACCCTGAGAAATATGAGGAATCTGCACCCATTGGAGAACAGAGAGATGGATAGATCCGATAGATAGCGAAGGCGACGCGATCAAATCTTCTAGAATTTTAGGTGAGGGGCAACGGATAACCATATCCCCATTGGAGCAATTGTAAAGCACCCACTCCCAATCCTTGATATTACAGAAGTTGCTAAGGAAGGAGTTGAGAGTAAAGAAGGGAACCACACCTCCAGAGAACGAAATCGCTCCATACATACTGAAGGACTTCAGACGATCCGACAGCATGATTTTAGGGACGAAGACTCTGGTTACTTGCTGAACGGGATGAGGAAGAGAAGGACCTGCCCCAGACTTCTTCGACTCCTGAACACGCTCGGAGATGCGAAGGGTAGGAGAAGGCGTAGGAAGAAGGGGGGGTTTGGGGGAAGCAGACTTCTTACGAGAATTCGGAGGAGCGGAAGGAGGAATCTTGTTGCGAGCAGAGAGGTCGACAGCGTTGAGGACTTGGTCGGAGATCGGAGCTCCAATAGAAAGGCCCAAAATTTTTTGAAGAGCAAAACAACGCTGTTGCGCATGCCCCTCTTTGAGGCAGAAGATGCATTTCATTTTGTTGGGACAAGAGGATTTAATGTGGCCACGCTCGAGGCAGCGGAAACAAGTAGGCCAGAATCGATAAGAGAGGGAGAAGGAATTAGAAGAAGATGAACAGGTGAGATGAGAAGAGCGGGAGATAGAAGAGGGAGGGTAAGAAGGAAGCTTCGAGAGTGGGATCTTCACAGGATTGGCC
Source organism: Hemerocallis citrina (assembly GCA_017893485.1). Classification (NCBI taxonomy): domain Eukaryota; kingdom Viridiplantae; phylum Streptophyta; class Magnoliopsida; order Asparagales; family Asphodelaceae; genus Hemerocallis; species Hemerocallis citrina. The sequence goes on from CM030366.1 coordinate 148,573,308, forward strand.
AGGCCCAATCCCGAATACTTAGTGGGCTGGGGATGGGAAATAGGGAAAGAAATAGCATCTAACTGCTTAGAAATTTTGTGAACTCTTTTTTTTTTAACGACCTCAACCCACGAAAGAGCCATGGGCCAAGAAAGAAGGAGGCCCAAACCAGAGAAGGAGGCACAGAACTGTCGAGAAAGGAGGGGAAGAGAATTGAGGAAGACGAAGAAATAATGGCATGACTCTGGATGAAACCAGACGCCGAAAGAGAGAAAGGCAGTCAGTCACAGTCCTCCCTAGGGAGGAGCAAAGCCAAAAAACAAGCTCCAAAATGCACAGAGCACACTCAGAGGTAAAGAGACACCTCTAACAAACGAAAGCTAAACAGCCAAAAGCACAAGAATCGCACAGAAAAAGCTAAACGAAAAATCACAGGCAAACAGAAGAAAATAATGAAAAAAGTTAAGAATACTCACAGTGCTGAAGAAGGAACTCCCCACCGAAAAGGGAACAGCGCTGGCGCGAGCACAAAAGAGAAACGACAACTGGGAGAGAGAGGAAGCAAACGACCACGCCAACATCCACCGCGAAGGCAGAGACCAGGGAACGGAAGAGGAGGCGCTCTGACTTGGTTGAGGGGCCGCGCAGAGAAGGGGAGGACGGAATGCGGCCCAGGGAGATAGCTCAACAAACGACAACGAAGAAATTGACGAAGAGGAGGGGAGCGGAGGGAGCGCCCGCCAACAGCTAGATCTGAGCTCAGATGAAAAGGGTTTGGAGAGAATCGCAAGGCGAGAAACTTTTGTGAAGGAAGAGGGGAGAACGGGAGGACACAGATGCCGGATCGGAGCCGAGAAGGGAAAGAGGGGAATAGTCGCCAGAAAATTGCCAAAAGAGAAGTTAAAACCTATCTTAGTATATATTTTATTATTTAATTTATTTAATTAACCTATTTCAATATCTAATTTATTTAATTAAACAAGATGTACCGTCTTTCTCGAATTATAGCAAATCACGACTACAGCAAATTGTGATTTTTGCTATATGCTATTTTGCCATATTCTCATATTTGATAAATACCATTGTGGATGCTCTTAGGAAATATTGCAAATTTGCCCAGCTGTGGTCAAAAGAAATTGCATCAAAGGATTTCCTAATTGCAATTTTTTTTCTTCCAAATTTGATGTAGGCCTTCATAGCATAATTGCAAAATTTTATGTAAGAGATTACAACTCAAAATACTTTTTCGCAAATTTGACGTGGACTCAGCTGATGTGGATGTCGAGGCCCACCATCAAATGTGCCAATACAAATGCCGTAGGCAAGGAATGCAAATGGGAAAGTGCAAATTTGCAAATTTCCCCAATCCAAACACACCGTAAGAATTTTTTCCCAAAATGACCCTCTTTTTGCAAGTTTTTTCAGAACTGACCTGTTTTTTTTAAAAATTTCATAAACGACCCACTCGCTTTTTGAAAAAGCGAGTTTGGTTAAAAATAACTCGCTTTTTCAGAAAGCGAGTGTTAAACTTTTAATTTTCGAAATGTTAGACTCGCTTTTCCAAAAAGCGAGTTATTTTTAACTAAACCCGCTTTTTCAAAAAGCACGGTTGGTTATTTTGGTAAATATTTTCGAAAGTGGGTTATCTTGGTAAATATTTTTAGAAAGTGAGTTAGTTTGGTAAATAATTTCAGCAAGTGGGTCAGTTTGATAATAAGTTCTTTCTATATCACATTGTCACTTCATCTTCTTTAGACTACTATATATGAAATCGTTTCTTTAGACTACTGTATATGAAATCGTTTGTCAGGACTTTCTATATCACATTGTCACTTCATCTTCTTTGGTAATGATTTTATAAAGTTAGTAACTGTTTAGCAGTAGTCGAGAATATACATAACTTGACATTATTTCAGTATACACATAATTGATGTGTTTTAAGTTGTCGAGAATAAGCCCATAGATACTCTCAATCTCTGGTATACAAATAATTGGCTTTTGACCTATCAATCATATGCGCTGAGTTCTTGCGCCAAATGTCTCACACTCACTTTTTGAAAAAGCGAGGGTGGTTAAAAGGGTCCATGATTTTTTTTATATATATATTTCACATTGGCGGAAATTAGGGCTGTTCATACTTCGGTTAAAACCGATTACCGAACCGAACCGAACCGAAATTTATCAATTTGGTTCGGTTTTTTGGTTTCTCGGTTCGGTTTTGATCCAAACCGTAGTTTTATTAGAGAGTTCGGGTCGGTTTTTGGTTGGGTTCTAAAAAAACCGAACCGTAAAAAAAACCGAACTTTTTTTTTCCTTCTCAGATTAATACCCCTTCCCCTTCCCTTCGGCCCTTCCACTTCCCCCTTCACGAATTACTTCAGCCGAAATCGAAAACCGATGCGGCGATGCCCTAATCCTTGACTTATCATCTTCTTCTCCACTTCAGTGTACAACTATCTATTAATGATGACTTCTCCAGAGTTCTCCTTCTCCACTTTTCATCTTCTTCTTCTCCACTCCAGATCCATTCCTCTCCACTCCAGATCTATCATCTTCTTCTCCACTCCAGATCCATTCCTCTCCTCTCTCTCAATTCTCAATTCCTTTAACCCTAGACGGTCTCGACTCTCGATCTCGACTCTCGATCAGTCGATATACATCATCGGCTCTCGACTGAGTCGACTCCCGATCTCCATCCCTCCTCGCACAGTCGCATGACTCCGTCGACTCGCACCCTCGCACAGTCGCACGACTCGCACCCTCCAGTCTCGACTCTCCGATCCTCCTCTGGCGCCGACGTGCGTTCCCTTGACTGGCCTCCTCTATTCCCTTGATTCTCCTCTATAAAATTAGGTTTGTTTTTAAGACCAAACTTTAATTATAACTTGCTTGTAATATAATGTCAATAGTTAACCTTTTGATATTCTTTTAATGCTATATCTTCTCCTGTTATGTAGTATCTCTAATAAATTTTAAGAATTAGGCCTTGGCCATTTTATTAATCCAGTAGGCTAGTATCTGACTGATTACATAAAATGAACGAGAATCTCTAATAATTACTATAGGAATTGTGTAATTCACTGAATCACAATGTGCAGATAGCCTACTCATCCAATTAGATTAGGTACTAAAGCATATTCGGAATCAGGTACTCAAAACTATTTTTGTCTTTATTGGTTGTTTTCTATGCCATAAGTTAATATCTAATTATTCAAGGTTATATCTGGTTGATGCTTTGAAATATACTGCCTCTTCTGACATGTCTACCATGAAGTTCCTGGTAGTGTACTCAGTTTTGCGATGGTTTGGATAGCAATTGATTAGACTGTTAGTTAGGACATGACTAATCCATACTAAATCAGCACTGAATCCCATATGCATTCTTCAAGTTATTTCTTCTGCATCTTCTCCATGGTTGGATAAGTTACTGAAGCTGATAAAAAAATGTTCATAGTTAAGTAGCTCTAATGGAAAAACCAAATTATGTCAAATTTCCTTTTACAAGATAAGTTGGTGGAGACTTTCATCCTTTATGAACTGCTCTGCTTATATTTGATTCTATATGCATGGAATTCATATCTACTTTTTGATAAAACGTGTATGCAATGCGCTGTTTGGATTGCTAAGTAAGAAGGGTATCTTGAAGTTTGTTGGTCAGTAAACATTCAGACACTAATGGTTGTAAAGACTGAAGTTAGTAACTGAGATCTAGTAATTGAGATCAAGTAATTGAGATCTAGTATTTGAGCGATCTAGTATTATATTTTGCAGATGACTACAGTTTTGCTAAGCAATGACCACAGTTTTGCATTTCAATAGTATGTATGATTCATTGTCATTTTTCATGCAGCGGTTGTTCGTAGCTCAAACCGATAATCTGGAGAGAGCATCATGCCTAATAAGCCCTCCACAAGGCATTGGATCTGATTTCTAACATTTCTAAATGGTTAACAGATATGAGCCTCGACAACAATTTTAACATTTATCCACCCAAATACTGAATTGGCATATGTTGATGCTCCTACCAATAAGTGCAAGAAATACAAAACAATATATTATGATCAAACCTTAGTCTGCTGATAATATTCAGAACTAGAGAACCATGTCTCATCAATTACCACGTCAGGCTTTTGTGGTCTACCATTATGTATAACAGCAGCCATGGACGAAGTTACAACCACCCTTTTAATAGAAGAATTTTTGGCGCAAGAACCCAGCGCATATGACCCTTTTATCCCTTTTATCCCTAAGGTGATAAAAGGGATAATTTGGTTATATCCCTTTTATCACTACCGCATGACCCTTTTATCCCTAAGGTGATAATCTGGTTATATGAAGGAAGGGGTAACTTGGTCATTTCCGCCAATGTGAAATATATATATAAAAAAAAATCATGGACCCTTTTAACCACCCTCGCTTTTTCAGAAAGTGAGTGTGAGACATTTGGCGCAAGAACTCAGCGCATATGATTGATAGGTCAAAAGCCAATTATTTGTATACCGGAGATTGAGAGTATCTATGGGCTCATTCTCAACAACTTAAAACACATCAATTATGTGTATACTGAAATAATGTCAAGTTATGTATATTTTCGACTACTGCTAAACAGTTACTAACTTTATAAAATCATTACCAAAGAAGATGAAGTGACAATGTGATATAGAAAGTCCTGACAAACGATTTCATATATAGTAGTCTAAAGAAACGATTTCATATATAGTAGTCTAAAGAAGATGAAGTGACAATGTGATATAGAAAGAACTTATTATCAAACTGACCCACTTGCTGAAATTATTTACCAAACTAACTCACTTTCTAAAAGTATTTACCAAGCTGACCCACTTTCGAAAATATTTACCAAAATAACCAACCGCGCTTTTTGAAAAAGCGGGTTTAGTTAAAAATAACTCGCTTTTTCAAAAAGCGAGTCTAACATTTCGAAAATTAAAAGTTTAACACTCGCTTTCTGAAAAAGCGAGTTATTTTTAACCAAACTCGTTTTTTCAAAAAGCGAGTGGGTCGTTTATGGAGTTTTTAAAAAAAACAGGTCAGTTCTGAAAAAACTTTCAAAAAGAGGGTCATTTTGGGAAAAAATTCACACCGTAATAAGGCCAATTTGCTCAAGTCATTGCAATTAGGCTGGTAAGGACTATAGGTTGTGTATGTTTTGTTTGTTTTTTTTAATAATGAATTTAGCTGCAATGGAGTTAAAATAACCGATATCTTATCTTTAGCTAAATAAATCTTTTTAACTTAATGGCAACAAGTTAACAGAACATGCTGAGAAATATCATGATTTGGGGGACCTATGTTACACACCAAAAAAATCCTTGGTGACAAAAAGGACAGCATATCTTGAAAATTTTGACTACCCAAAAACTCAACTTACTTGCCAGATAGAACAAACATAGTCCAACCAATAACAATACTGATGCTGCTGATTTAGTGGTGGTAGCAACATATGTGAATTCTTATTATTTGTAAAGGAAGAGACAAATCTCAATCACATATTGGTTCTAAGAAAGGAGTTTTGTAAGTAGCAGGAGAGGTGGTGTTGCTGGTAGTTGGCCGCCTCGAACACTTGCAAAATGCCTAGAAACACAGGGAGAGATCCCGGTGACAGGCCCTCCGACGATTTAGCCAGTCACTTGAGAAAATGAAAGCTAGGGTTTGAGAGAAAAAATGACATTACCTTCAGAAATGGAAGGAGACTAGTATTTATAGGCAAAGAGAGGGAACCAAAACCCTATTGGGCCAAGTTGACCCTCTTCGTGGGCCTGCTTGGTGTGATGAAACAGAAGAAGGCTTGTAGGGTCTACAGCCCTGCTTGATAGGGTTTGCAGATCTTGAGGGTATCAGGCGGTTCAGATTGAGCTGGACTTTTACCCACATCATAGGCCACCCAATCCTGGAGGGTTGTATGTACCAGCCGTCGAGGAGTAGCCCACACTCATGAGAAGATCCGTCGACAGTGTACATAAGAGCAGGGCGGAAGATCCCCGCGAGGAGCAACCCGAGGTTAAGACCGAGCTCTACAACACCGAGCACCGACCCCCCGAGCTTTGTGCCTCCAAGATAGGGATTTGAACATCGAATGGAGTCCAAACAACCTATATCCAGTTCACGGTGCATGCTGAGCATTAAGCGCCGAGCGGGGCGAATAGTTGGTAGCCACCTCGAGGTTCATGCGAGCATCGAGCGTGGTGCATTTTGTAGAAAAGCTTGCAGAAGGCTCGAGGAATGTGCCGAGCGTCGAGCGAAGCACACTTTGCGAGAAAGCTTGCAGCAATCTCGAGGAGCATGCCGAGCGTTGAGCAAAGGGTACGGTGTGAGAAATCTTGTAGCCGGCTCGAAGAACATGCCAAGTGTCGAGCGTAGTACATTTTGTGAAAAAGCTCGCAGCTGGCTCGTGGAACGTGACGAGCGTCGAGTGAAGCGTACTTGTTGAGAAACCTTGTAGCTCGATCAAGGAGCATGTCGAGCGTCGAGTGAATCACGCTTTGTGAGAAAGCTTGCAGTTGGCTTGAAGAACATGCCGAACGTCTAGCGTAGTAAATTTTGTGAAAAAGCTCACAGCTGGCTCGAGGAACATGTCGAGCATCGAGCGAAGTGTTCTTGTGGAGAAATCTTATAGCTAGCTCGAGGAGCATGCCGAGCATCGAGCGAAGCGCGCTTTATGAGAAAGCTTGCAGTTGGCTCGAAGAACATGCTGAGCGTCGAGCGTAGCACATTTTGTGAAAAAGCTTGCAGCTAGCTCAAGAAACGTGTCAAGCGACGAGCGAAGCGCACTTTGTGAGAAAGCTTGCCGCTGGCTCGAAGAACATGCCGCGCATCGAGCGAAGCACACTTTGCGAGAAAGCTTGCAGCTGGCTCGAAGAACATGCATAGCGTCAAGAAAACTTGTAGTTAGCTCGAGAAGCATGACGAGTGTCGAGCGAAGTATACTTTACGAAACTTTGTTGGATCAGTTCACGCTAACCATGGTTGTAATGAACACGTGTGTTTCATATGGGATGCTGACATCACGGTTGTGAAAATCGAGGCGTCAAAATCTTGTCCACCGTTAGATTTAGGTGATCTAGATTGGGTGGTTGAGATTGTTTGTGGATATCGAGGCATCATGGAGCTGCCTATATATCCCCCCACTTCCCCTCTCATTTTCTACTTTTCTTTCTCTCTATAATTCTCAGAGCTTCTCTCTCTAGGTACTCTTCAGTAACCCGTGATCAGCTTTTCGGCGTGCTTTCCGGTAATGATAACAGGTTAGAATGTTTTTATATTATGTCGAGGGCTCGGTCCAGCTCCTTAGCCTCTACGTCTGGCCGGGGCGGCGATGATCATCTTTTCGACTCTTCGGACTGAGGGAAACTCGAACACAGCGAGAAGGTATACAATATCAAGCCGCTTCGGACCCGCAAGCCCTTCGTGGTAGAGTCAAGCGACTCAGATGAACATGTCGAGGAGGTGGAGGTGGAGGTGGTCGACGAGGGCAGAATGGTTGACAAAGGTGATGTGGAGGTAGAGGAAGTAGAAGATGACGCATGAGAGGTGGAGGATGAGGGTAAAGATGATGAAGAAGAAGGCGATGAGGAAGGTGAGGGCCCCAAGGTTGATCCTTCAAGCGAGACTTCTCCATTAAGGCCCCTGGCCGAGCCATACGCTATAAAGGCCCCTCGGATATGAGGGAGGAGAATGAGGTGGACTCTTCCAGACAACCCCAATGAACCGCCCAAATTCTTCCCGAAGCATGGTCTTGACACCCCTTATCTTCAACAACCGGGTTCAATTAGAATGTACCCGGACGACCTCAAAGACTTAGTTAGATTTGGAGTACAACCCTCTTATCGGAGCCATCCAAAGCTAAAGATAGATGGCGAGCAAAGTGTGTTGACGGGCAGCGACCTCCCGATCATACGGGCAAATTATTTCATCCCTCGGGAGTACGAGTTGATATGCCCGAACCCTGAACTCCGGCCCACAACTAACTTGGAGAAATGGTAATGCATGTTTCCGGTCGACGCCTTTAGCGCAGGGTTGAGATTGCCCTTACATCCGTTTATGAAGGAAGTAATGAACTGGGTAGGTTTGAGTCTGATGCAATATGGTCCAAATTCCTGGAACCAGCTGGTGTGCTTCATACTGCTCAGCGAGGAGAGGGGGGTGCCACTGAAGTTGAAATATTTCCAACCCGCTCTAGGCGTTAGCTCATTGAGGGCGCACAAGGGGTTATATTACATCTCCTGTAACCCCTGTTTCCCCAATTCCGTATTTTCTGTGTATGTTGGTATTTTAAATTTTTGTAAATTATTTTCTATGAATTTTACATTGTAATACAAATATTTTTTTGATATTGTTACTTTGATTTCTATTATTATTACTATTGCTATTATTATTATTTTTATCATTTTTTTCTTATTATTATTATTGTTGTTCCAAGTATTATTATCATTATTAATTTTGACTGTTTATTTAAAAATCAATTTCTATATACTAACTATAATTGTAGTTATTTTAAATAAAGTCTATATTGTAATGTAAATTACATTATTTTATAAATTATGTTTTATTGGTTATTTTATGTTTTCTTATTGCATTTTATACCCATTTGTTTCCTTAACCCAATACCCATTAATATCCAAACCCTATAAGCCCAACTATCCAACAACCCATTATATCAACCCAATAACCCAACCAATTACCCATTTATCTATATCCATTACCCATACTAAACCAAAACCCATCTATCTTCTACCCAAACCCGTTAGCATCACACCCTATTACCCAATACTAATTACTACCCCCATACCCGTTAGACCCCCCCCTCCCCCCGATACCCGAAACCCTTCAGCAAAACCCTAGCGCCCCCCTATATAAACTAACCCACCCATGCTGCCCTGTCTCTTCATCTTCCCCATCTGCTCTCACCCTGCGCTCCATCTCTCTCTCTCTCCCCCGTCCATCCCTCTCCCCTGTGAGCCGCGACCTCATCCAGCAATGTCGCGCCACACGCCAGCCTTCCTGCAGTGGCAGCCAGTCGCGCTGTGCCTCTCCCCGATGACCTGTCCCTTGTGCCGCCTACCCCAGTGCTGTGACAACAGCATTCCATGCCGGCACCGACTCTCCTCCCCTACCTCCTCCCGTCAGCCAGCAACTGAGACAGCAGAGTCGACAACAGCCGCTAACAACGTCAGCCTCCCGATCTCCTTCATCACCCCGGCAACCCCCCTGCGCTTGACTCCCTCGACAGCAGCGACATCACCACTATGTGTGCCCCCCCTGGTCTCCTGCCGGGCCGCTTGACACCGTCAGCCAGCAGTGCCGACCGCCTGCCGTTTCTCCCCGTTGCCGTAGGTGTTGACGATCTTGCTATCATTATTGTGGTTGATCTTTCTGTTGTGGGTTGTGGTCGTGGTGTGCACGTGTGTTCTCCATGCACGAGTTTGGAGAGTTCGTCTTAGAGTAGATCTCGTTCGTAGTTCGTGTTTGTTTTTGTGTTTGTGGGTTTTGCTCATTTTTGGTTCGTGTGTTCGTTGAGTTCGTGCCCGAGAATCCGTTCCTGTTATTCTTGTTTTTGCACTATTTTCGTCGTCGTTTCTCAGGCAAGTAACTTGTACTCAATTCCTTTGTATGATACAAGTCATAAATTCCGCTTGTAGTGTAGTTGGGTTCTAGAGACAACTCGTGTATGATGTATTTTTGATGAGTATTGTCTCTATAGTGCTATTGACCAGAGTTGTCTCACGACACAAATTTTACATGAAACAACTTAGGTTTTGACCGTTCTTGATGTGATTATATTTGTGAGATAATTATGAAAATTTGTGTGTTGTTTGGATCCATGTGATATACTTGTTGTGGACATGCCATATACCCTATTTCATGATGTTTGGACACTTAGTAGACTCTATAATATGTTTGGTTGTTTTTAGAACGAGTTTCGTATGTTGTATGTTGATTTGTTGTTAAAAGGAAAATCTGTATTTTGTCGATGATCAGTTTTGATTGCTATTTTAGACCATATTAAGGTCAGTATCTTAACTTAATCATTAAACATGATTTTTAGAGAAATCCGTCTTCTTTCCAAACTTTCTGACCTTAATCGATTTCGTTTTTGTATGTGTGAGATATGATTGTTTTACTACAGATGTGTATTATATTTCCAGATTTCGTTTCTTGATGATTTCGATGCCTAAACTATTTTGATACTAGTGCTAAACATATTATTTTGATCCTAAATTTGGGACAGCATTTCTATACTTGATTAGGGATAACCCAGAATTTTGGTGGATTTATTTGATAAGATTTACATATCGTTTCATGTTTTCGAATAAAAACTATACTTGCTGGATTTTGCTCGCTGTTCTGTAAAGAAGTATATTTTCACCCTAGTTCCTTTTCCTGTATGAAAAATATTTTTGAAATATGAAAGTTAGCTTATTTTTTCTATTTTTTTCTCCCTTTGGCTGATTTGGATTTCGTCTCACAGTTTGCGAGATATTACAGTTTTCATACAGCAGTGTTGGGAATTCCAGATTTGCCCAACTATCGTTTCTTGAAGTTTTCTGATTTTTGTTGACTGAACTAATCTTACTGAAAAATTATGAAACTTTATATCTTGATACTAGACATATAGGGAAATACCCCAAATTATTTTTGGATTTATTTGAGGTGTTTTGATGCTGTTTTCCTGACTTTGAATTCAATTTACTGATTTCTAGCTGAACGTATTTTTTTGGATTCAAACCAATTTTGAGTTATGTTTTTGTGAATTACAATATGGCTTATTTATATTCGATGGATTCGGTTGGGAGTTTATTTTCTAGACCTTACGACGGATTCAGATTTGTATGTTTGTAACACCAGGAATCACTGTTTTACTACAGTATGGTTTTGCTATCCTGAACTCGAAATTTGGTTACTTTATCCTTTTATGAGTTATCTTGCACTCGTACATGTTTATCTTGCAAATTGAAATTGTTACACGATCATACCATGTTATACTTGATATGTTTTGCACACATACATGCTTGTTTTATATTAATAATAACAAATAACCAAACCGGGGTTTAAGAAAAATATCTAGTAGTGGACAATATAGGAGCCTGTACTCGGAAGGAGACTTGTGTTTCCTGTATGACAAGTTATCGATCAAGTTAATTTCTATTACCGATCAAGTTTACCGATCAAGTTACCGATCAAGTTAATTTTTGTTACCGACCAAGTTCTGTGATTCTGTGATACCCGAGTACATGACCTATAGAATTCCCTACGAAATCTAAACGAAACTGTTTGAATGTAGCAACCATGTAGTAAAATTATGGATGCATGAAGCGCTACCTAGTTAGTAATAATACAAGACTTAAACATGATCACATGACACTTGCTACTTGATACTTGTACTTGTACTTGACTATTTGACACTTGTTACTTGTTACTTGATTTCATGATACTTGATTCGTGATACTTGTTACCCGTTTACATGATACTTGTTTACTTGACACTTGATACATGCCACTTGCACTTGTTTATCTTGCCATGCTAATATTCTATTTTATTATCATGCATATTCTATGTTATTAGTTAGTTTTTCTCATGTACTTGTATCATGCACTACAAGCGGCCCGTAACTTGCATTGACGGGAGTTTTTTTCTTTTTCCTATTCCTGCAATTGTTAAATTGTAGATTTTGGAGATCAGCTGCTAGATGGAATAGGCGAGATGAGATACTAGATGCTGGAGTTTTGCTATCATGTTTTTCCTGCTATTATTACTATTTCTTGTTGCTTGCTTTGAACAATTGTATTTTGTACTTGGATTTATTTTGTATTTGGGCAATGTGACCCAGAATATTTGACTTATTCAGATCTGGATTATTTGAGATTAATATATTTTAGTTTCAAGTATTCTTGTTGGTATTTTGGTTCATATGTGCATACTTGGTTGATACTTTTGCTTCCGACTCTGATTATTCTTGTGAAATGTTGTAAAGATTCTTGAACAGCTTATGGATGATAAAAATCATTCGCTGGGCTTAGTCATGTATCCGTATTCCGTATTCTCTTTTGGGAAGCGGGGCGTGACATCTCCTCTCAGCCTCATAAACGGGTAGTTCATGGGCACTAGGATTCTATTAAAGGGTGGAAGAGCAAGTACTTCATCATCTGCAGTAAGACCCATTGGGACATTCCAACCGAGCTATAAGTCGAATCACAAATTCCAAAAGGAGAAGGAACTGACGAAAGAGGATTGGAACGATGTGGAACGAGTCACCGAGGGGCAGAGTATCCGCTAGCAGAACGTGAGCGAGAGGTATTTGGCCTGGATTGGATCGAGCCCTGTTGACTCTTGTATGTTTTTCGTTTCCTTTTTCTATCTATCTTTTTCCCTTCATTCTTATAGCTTTAGTTTTCTTTCGCAACAATGGATGATGCCTCCAATGATGCAAAGAGGGTCCAATTGGCCAAGCAGAGGGCGACTGACCAGTCGAAGCAGCGGAAGAGGTCTTCTCAGGGGGGATCCGAAGGGACTTTTGATCCAAAGTCTAAGAAACAAAGAGCCCTCTCAGTTCCGGGGACCCCAAGCTCGATGAAGGAGGCACCGAGTTTGAGTAACCTTAAGGTTACAGACCTACTGAAAGGTGGTATCCCGCCCATCCACTCCGCGGTTTAGGTGGTCGTAGGCGAAGAGGAGCTCAGATCGTGGGCTCCGAATTGGGCTATGAAGATGGTCGATTTGCTGACCAAGGAGCCGGTAGAAATTGAGGTGGTGGAACAACTGACCGCACCTCGCGATAGGGAAGCTATGACGATCGAGACTCTCAATTCATGCTACGTGAGGTGGGCTCATGCCGACGTGCTGGTAAGTATTTCCCAACTCCGTAACTCCAAAAGTCAACTTTTTCTATTTTACTTTTCTAAGTGCTAGCCCCTAGTTCATAGGCAACACCGGTCGGAGCCTAGTTGAGGAGGTTGCACATCCGCGAGATCCAACGGGAGGTGGCTGCACATCCGTGAGCTCCAACGGGAGGTGAAGATTGCTCAACGGTACAAGCGTAAGATGAAGGAGCAGAAGTTGAGGGTCTACACCGCCGAGTCCCGTGAGCGGGCTCTCAAGGCCGAACTAATTACCTTCACCAAAGACTGAGCTCGAGTGGAGGAGGAGATGAAGAAGGTAGCAGGTAAGGAGCTGAAGAAGGTGAGGAACACTGCCATGGATAAGGTCATCAAGGCCCAAGACAAGGCATACAATCGGGCTTTTGAGCACGTCTTGATTAAGTATCCCGAGTGCGCACTCGAAGAGTTCCATCACGACATGATATTTCCTGAGCATCCGAAAACCCCCCAAGGAGGCGGCAAGGAGTGGGGCAAATAGCTACCTGGTGAGGAGGACGCAATGCTTGCGGCCGACCCCGAGATCGATGTAGCGGCGGTTGAACAGGTGCCTCTCTCTTCTAAGCAGTAGCTTCCCCCTTTTTTGCTTCTTTTTGTATTTGCCGAATGCGGACTGGCCACCGCTATTTTGTAAGAGTTTTGATGAATGAAATGGATTTTTGGCCGAGCTTTTTGGCTTGGATTTTTGGCGTAATATCATGTGATGTGATGCTTTGTGATTTGGCCAAGTTTGTGATGCTCGGAATGACATGCCCTTTCCTCCTCTGTGTCAGATGAACGGGTCCTCTGTGGCCGACCCTTGTGATGTCGAGATGGAGCACCTTAGAGGTAAGCTGAAATCCATGGAGTCTATCTTGGCACGTTATCGCAAACAGGCCCGGGAACGGAAAGCAGTTGTTTCCTATTTTATGAATAAGTCGAAGGAACTGAGCATGGAGTCAGCTCGTCTGAAGAAGACGATTGTCGACCGCGACTAGATGGTTGATGTCTGAAACTAGTGGTTCATTCACGAGGTTATGGTGGAGAAGAAATTGGAGATACGAAGATTGAAGGTCGCACTCGGGGTAGGTCGTTCCCGAACTGCTTCTCAAGGAAGTGGCTGGCCATCCATGGGTGGCCCGTCTCTGACTTTTAGATTGGAGGCGCCGAAGCTGGGAGATGCCTAAAGCTCATTGGCCGGGACGTCTACTTTGGCCATCCCTAGGGTTGAGGTCGATAGACCTGTTGGCTACCGAACACGCTCGGCAGGACTCGAGCTAAACTGTATCAGTCCCAGGGCCCCCAGGCGGGGGGGGGGGGGGGTGTAGGTCATTCGAACGACCTTCACCACTTGTTGTAATTTGTATACTTATTGTAATCTTGTAAGAGTTTTATCAATAAAATGGTCTTTCTGTTCTTTGAATTCGGGTTCGACCTGGACGATTGTGAAATATTTCGTCTTCCAAGGATATTGATGGACTGGAACATGAGTTGCTTCTTCTTCCAAGTGAATTGATGGATTGGAAAATGAGACGTTTCGTCTTCCGAGTGAATTGATGGATTTTCATAAATGTGCCTTATCGGAAGTCGGAGCATTTGGCCTTAGGAGATGTATCGACGCCTTTCGAGTGGCATTAAATGTGAGCGAATGGTTGGGATTCGTCCACGTCAGCATAACGACTATCGAGCTCCTACTTCTCCTTGGGCTATATAACCGCTCACCCATTCAGTCCTCATTTTCCAATTTACTAAGAGCTCTCATGACTGGTGGCTCTTCTATTACCTGCTGATAGTTAGGGATAGCGACGATGAAGGCTGCTCTATCCCTGGCCATCAGCAGGTGGAAAAGGGACCAACTGTAACAACCCGTATTTAAGAATATATATATATATATATATATATATATATATATATATATATATATATATATATATAGAGAGAGAGAGAGAGAGAGAGAGAGAGAGAGAGAGAGAGAGAGAGAGAGAATTAATTATAAAGGGGGTTGTTGCCTACAGAGTTCCTATGGGGATGTTCCTATGGGATTTAATTGGATGAGAATTGAATGGAGGGGTTGTTGGCTGCACACTTGCTGTTGGACGTCACATGGGTGACATGGCAGTGTGGGGCCGCCTAGGGAGAGAGAGGGGGCAGTTTGAGTACTGCTGGGTGTGTGTGTGTGTGCATAAGACGTGTGGGCCCAGGTTTGGGGGTTGGGCTGACGTCAGCACACGCAAGGAAGCCGGATGTGGGATTGTGATTAGTCCCATATCGGGAAGGATTGTGATTATATATATATATATATATATATAATTGCCTTGGATTAGAGGTCACCAATCAGCTATAGCACCTTTTATGAGGCAAGCTATGGTGGGCAGTTGTTAGAAAAATCGTTGTTTCAGGCTGGGGTGTTACACCAACTCGGGACATGGCGCTCAAGGTCCTTGCCGAAGGCAAGGACCGTAAATATAATTAAAACTTTTGTAAGGGCTGAGGTCCGAGTTTGACGCTGAAAGGCGAGGAATTTAGAGGTTGAGAATCTCTCGTAGTGTTTGAGGTTGACACCGAACGACGAGGACGTGAGAGATGGAGAAATCTCTCGTTAGAGTTTAGGATTGACGCCAAGCGGCGAGGACTTGAGAGATTGAGAAATATCTCGTTAGTGTTTGAGATTGACACCGAGCGGTGAGGACCTGATAGATTGAGAAACCTCTCATTAGAGGATGGGATCGACGCTGAGTGGCGAGGACTTGAGAGATTGAGAAATCTCTCGATAATGTTTGTGGTCGATACCGAGCGGTGAGAACTTGAGAGTTAAGGTTGAGAGTCGACGCCGAGACATTTTGACTTGGTTCGAAAAGAAATTTCATTACTTTCATTTGTTTGGCTACATAAAGGGGGTAACGCTTGTTACAACTGTTGACAAATGCATGGGCTCTTATGACCCCTCGTGGAATTTGATCAAATGTTCGGCATTCCATGGTCTCTTAACTACTCTGCCCCCCAGATATTCGAGTCGGTAAGTGCTTGGGTGTACCACTTGGGAGACCTTATACAGGCCCTCCAAGTTAGGAGCCAATTTTTGCCTTTCTTGGTGGGGTCGAAGAGACTGGCTCACTCGGAACCATTTAAATTTGTCTTCCCCAGAGAAGGGGACCTCCTCCAACTTGTCAACGGGCTCTGCACCCAACGGACTCTTGTCAAACGGAAGCTCGACTGCGTCAAGGGGGAAAACTCTGCCCCCATCGTAGCCATATAGCATGAACGAGCATATTCTTGATTGCCTCTGACAATGCCGACCCCATGCTTGGTGGGGAGTTTCATCTTCAGGTGATAGGCAGAGGGCACTGCCTGGAGAGAACATAGACCGAGCATACCAAGGATAGCATTATAAGCGGCTTGGATGTTAACTACCATGAAATCCATGGCCTATGTACGAATGGTTGGGGCCGTTCCGGTTGTGACATCCAGCATAATGATTCCCTCAATTTGGACATGAACGCCCAGGAACTCGTGGAGCGTGTACCCGGCCGGCTTCACTCTCTTGCGAGAGAGAGTGAGCTTTTCAAATTTGGTCAGGAACAGGATATTAACTGAGCTACCGTTGTCAACGAGGATGCGGCGGACCTCGTGATTGGCCATGTCGAGGCTGATTACCAGGGCGTCGCAATAAGGCAGCTAGATGCCTTATAGGTCTTCATTGGAGAATGAGGCCGCAGTCCTTGATCCTTCGGGGGCGGATAGTTATGGACTGAGTTAACCTTCCGTACGAAGGCTTTGTGGGAGGTGTGCAACTCCCCCCATAGGCTCGCTGTGGACATAGTGAAGAATGGCCGGCCCAACGGCTCCTTCGGGCTCGGGTTCCGCCTCTGGGCGTCTGTTGGCTGATCGAGGAGGAGGCAAAACCCTTGGGTTAGTTCAGGTGAACTCCCTTAGGTACCCCCTTCGGATGAGGGCCTCAATATCGTCTTTGAGAGCCCGACAATTATCAGTATCATGCCTCATGGTAGGGATGGCAACCGGGCCGGGCCGACCCGCGACCCGCCCATACGAACCCGGCCTGCTATAATTCGGTTCGGGTCTGGGTTGACCCGAGTCGACCCGAGCTGGAAAAATCGTGAACTCAACCCGCTCGACCCGGCCTGCCCAACCCGTTGACCAAGTCAAACCCGTCCGTCAACCCGCGGATCGACCCGCGGGTTTGGACCCGAACGTTTGAGTGGGTTTTTTTTGTGCTATATATATATATATATATATATATATATATATATATGGGAAATGCTCCATTGAAAATGCAAATGTCTGTAAAAACGTGGAAAATCACTAAGGCCGTTGTTGGAGACAACGACCTAGGTTATAATGCATTATAACCTAAGCCGTTGTCTCCAACAACGGCCTAGGGTCGTTTTCACATTTTCATAGACATTTACGTTTTCAACTGAGCATTTTCCTATATATATTTGTATTTCCCCTTATAAATACCCCCCTTTAATTCAATCTAAAAAATTTCACGCTTTACTCTCTTACTCTCTCTACTACTAGTTTACTACTACTCAATTCAATCTTAATTAAATCAAGTTTTTTCAACAAAGAAGCAAGCAACAAAGAAATGAATAATCAACAATATATGCATTTTTTCACTTTTATACAGTTATACTTATTATAATTTTTTTTTAAAGTGAAGTTGTCCACAAAATCAAATCAAATCAAATCAAATCAAATCAAACCGGGCCAACCCGCAACCCGGCCCGACCCGAAACGGGTTCGACACGAATGGGTCCGCAGGTTGACCGGGTCAAAATTTCCAATTTTGAACCCGGCCCCGCCCGGTTAACCCATCGACCCGACCCGAACCCGCCCAAGTCAGCCTTCAACCTGGGCGGGTCCGACCCAACCCAGCCCGGTCGACCCGAATGCCAACCCTACCTCGTGATCCCGATGGAATCGATAGTAGAATCTTCAGTCCCTCTTCTTATTGTTGTTGGATCGGGGAGGATGGAGGACGATCCGCTTATCCTCAATTTCCATGAGGATAGCTGACACACTCTGAGTCAGCAAAGTGAACCTCTCGAAGCGAGGGACAAGAGGTGGTCGTCTTTGATCGAATGCATCTTTTTGAGCCTTCTTCACAGACTCGGAATCATCGATCATTCTCTTCCATTTGGCTGACATTTCTTTCAGACCCTCAGGGTGTAGAGCATCATCGTCTCGGATGTACTTTTCGACCCTATTGAGGAGGTCGGGAAAATCAGTAGGCAGCTTCTTCACCAAGGAAGCCTTTAGCTGGTTGTGGCGAACATTGTGTTTAAAGGCTGCGGACACGACACCGACATCGAGAGAAGAGACCGCCCTAGCCTCAGTGGTGAACCTCTACACAAAGTCCCGAAGGGACTCTCCTTCCTTCTGTCTGAGATCCAGAAGGAACACGCTCTTCCTCTCATCCTTGCGACTGATCACAAAGTGAGCAAGGAAGCTCGCCTTGAGCTGGTCGAATGAGAAAATCGAGTCGGGGGCAAGCTTTGAGAACCACTTCCGTGTTGGACCACACAGAGTGGCAGGGAATGCGCGACAGAGGAGAGGATCCGAAGTGTTGTGAGTCATCATGAGGGTTTTAAACCCCTCCATGTGATCAGAATGACCACTCTCTCCATTGTACATCTCGAACTGAAGCGGTTTGAAATTCCTCGGGATCGGAGCGTCGAGGATTCGAGTGGAGAATGGGGGTCGGGTAGGCTGATACCCCCAATTGGATTGTCCTCTGCCCTCGCCGATCCGGGCGAGGCTATCTTCCATCTCTATGAGGCGCTGGAGGACGACATCATCTCGTCTTGCCGACCATGTCGAGTCGTGAGACTCGCTACCCTGGGCTTCCTCCTCCTGGCAAAGGTTATTGTTTTGACGCTCGGTTCTAGGGCCGCCTCGGAGGGCTTGGAGGACCTCATTTCCGAACTCATGGAACTCGGCTTTTGTGCTCGGGAACCTCTTCAACTCGACCGTTCCGGGGTGGACGATCACTCGGGGAGCGGCTGCGCCACTGCTCCCAACCCTGGGATGAGTGAATACTAGGGGTCGAAAACTGGTTGGAGGGGGCAGTTTCGCTCTTCGGTCTGTTGAGGTGGCGCCAGAGGTCATCCACAATCTGTTGATTATTGATGACGTTCCGAAGGTCATCGGCTGGCGGGCACTCGGGTTGCCTTGCGACCGAGCGTAAAGCGCTCGGATCCGGTCCTGACGGACCTTCGGCTCGCTATCTTCGAGACCCCTGTGTGTTCACATGGCTGCAAGAAGGATGAGGAGGAGGAGGGTCGGCATGACGTCCTGTCGTGGGTGCTCTCTTGGCTTTGGGTGCCATGGAAGGAGATAGTAGTGGAACGGGATAAGAGTCTAGTCCTGGATTTGCTTCTGTTCCCACAGAGAGCCCCAATCTGATGCTGCTGATTTAGTGGTGGGAGCAACATATGTGAGTTCTTGCTATTTGTAGAGGGAGAGACAAATCTCAACCATATACCTGAATTCTGGTTCTGTGAGGAGCACGAGAGGTGGTGCTGATGTAGCTGGCTGCCTCGAACAACTGTAAAATGCCTAGAAACACCGAGAGAGATCTCGGCGATAAACCTTCCGACGATCTAGTCAGTCCCTTGAGGAAATGAAAACTAGGATTTGAAAGGAAAAAATGACATTACCTTCATAAAGTAGAGGGGACCTGGTACTTATAGGCAGAGAGAAAACCATAACCTTAATGGGTTGGGTTGACCATCTTCTATGTGCTTGCTTGGTGTGATGAAACAGCAAAAGGCCCGTAGGATATGCCTGCCTGATTAATAGAGGTTTGCAAATCTTGAGGGGATCAGATTGAGCTGGACTTTTACCCACATCAAATACGACCAAGTTTTAAAGTCTTACGCGTTCGCCTAGAGTAATAAAAACTCATTATTAGTGCGAAGTAATAGATTTAAAACTATCCATATACAAAAGTACTGTTCAAACCGAAAACAATTATTGATGGCACTTTGTATATTTAGTGCAAGCCAGCACGACCAGTCTAGACGAAAACACTACCCATCAACGTAGCACCACATTCTATATTCTTCTCTTTCTTTACAAAAAAATGTAATAAAACAACGATCAAAACCACGAAACTTTGATCAAGGCTTCATATGCCTCCATCGGTTTTCAAATTTTTTTTTTTTTTTTTTTGGGGCGGGGGGGGGGGGGGGGGGGGGGGGGGGGGGGGGGGGGGGGGGGGGGGGAATAATTTGGGCAAAGGAAGGCGAACAAAAATGTTTATAGCCGAAATTTTAAACAAATCCTGTCGAACTTCTAATCTAAATGAGCTTCTTCCTTTCAAAGAATGCTTTTAGGTGCAACAACTGCAGAGCCGAAACTACAATGCAAATGCCAAGTGAGATGAAACTGAACACTGAAATCCTATAGTTCGTCTTCTCGCTCACTCCCCTCATCTCTGCTTCCCTGTCATAAACACACAAAATAAATTAATAAATATATTCACACAAAAAAACCACATCTCTGCTTCCCTGTCATAAACACACAAAATAAATTAATAAATATATTCAAAAAAATAAAATAAAGGGTAACGTTTCCCTCCAAAACTATAGGCTCTTCCCTATGGATTCACAGGAAAGAAAATATAGCACCTAAAATTTATTTATGGATACTTAATTTACACCCCTAAATCCTAAATAAAGCTAATGTTTTCTGCTCCTATATATCATACATGCTTAGTGAGTCAATATATGGACATGTTTATGATTTATGAAATTTAATGTGTTAAATTGCATTGACCGTAATTGAATATCAAAAAAAATTTCTCCTGATATATATATATATGTTCCGTTGTGCACTAGGCCTCCATGTGCACTCGTGTGCATGCGGCCTTCCCGCCTTCGTGTCGATGATCTGAACCGTTCACATTAATCTACACATTTAAATTAGTCTAAATATGTATACATACAAGTGAACCTCATATTTGTATGAGAAAATTTTCTCATACAAAGTGAGGTGTCAAAAGTTAAAATCCCTTAGATCATAGGTTGGATCAAAATACTCATTTGCAAGCTGCAGTAGAGAATCTTAACAACCAAGATAAACCAAAATGTTCTTTAACAAACCTATAATATAAGGGTTCATGTTTTCACACCTCACTTTATATGAGAAAATTTTCTCATACAAATATGAAGCTCACTTTTCTCATATATATATATATATATGACAAATAAGAGGTGTAAAATGTCAACTGTTTAGCACTTTAGGGGTGCGAAGCGTTACACTTTAGTGAAATCTTTGTTTTTTTGTGAAACTATAATGGAGATATCTATAATCTGCCCTAAACTAAAACAATTTATTACTCCCTCCGTTTCAAAATATAAGTCATTCTAGCTCTCTTTTTTTGTTCCACAATATTAATCGCTTCAGATGTCATGTATCTTCATATTAATTAATTAATAGATGTATTGTCCTTTAATTAATTTTTTAAGAGACTTCCAAATTCATATTACAATAGAGAAGCGTAAGTAGTAATAGAAAATGGCAAGTACTATATTTTACAATATTCTTAAAGGCCCATTAATCATAGTCAAGTACTCTTACACAGTTCTAGGTTGTTCCTAAATAGTTGTCTAGAAACCTAGAATGACTTATATTCTGGAATGGACGGAGTACAAACTTCATAATTGCATAAGAAGAAAACTACTTTTCAGTCACCTGTTTTTCAGATACAACAAGTTATCATGGATTGCCTCCACAGCTCCCTCCAACTTTCTCAGCTCAAGTTCGACACCCTTCAAAAATTCAAATGTTAAAAAATAAACATATAGAAATTAATTAGAGGACGACGTATATGAGAAAATGATATACGATGGTCCTCACCTCAAGTTTTTCTCGTTTAGCAACGGCATGCCAGTCCTTGGCTGCAATGCCAATCTTCCAATCAACGTGTACACTTGCCACAGCATCTCTCTGTGCACCACTCAATGTGAAACATGCGAGGTAGCTTCCAGACTCAGTGGTCGTGAATGCAAAATGACCTTTCGTGACATTTTCCTCGTGGTGAAGTGTGGTTCCATATGGTGATGTGACCTTTAAAAAGACGTTAAATTGTAAGGTCCAGACTACAGAAAAAGCATGTATTGATAACTAAGCCTCAAACAATAATATGGTAAAAATGTTTTTTTTTCTTTGTGCAGTATATAACCTTTCTACATCCGAATCTGCAATAACAAAGTGCAACACCTTTAAGTATGATAGTTCTGCCTTCCGAAGAAGAATTGTGATTCCATGTACATCTTGAAATATGATTTACTCATGTTAAATTAGGATCTTTAAACCTTAAATTTCTCTAAGTACCACAGGCTACGAAGCAGGACACTTCTATATGGAAGTTTTGTGAGCCCTACACATTGGACAACAGAACCAATTTCAGTAAAGTAAATTAGAACTTTCACTGTGGTAGTGATCCGTTTTCCATAGTGTTTTATCTCGGTGTCTGTACTTCTTAAATCATAGGTTCTTTCCCTACGGAATAACTACTACTACGAGTAAGCAAATCAGACAACACTCTGATTTCACTCCAACCCATATATTCAGAGGAATATGATTATTACTTAAACAGTGATGGTGGTCGTGGTGCTCCTCCATCTCTCCAAGATTTTCCAGAGTTCTCTTTTTCTAATTAGCACAAAAGGAAGGGTTTCAACAAGAGTAAATCCTCATTGGCGCGACAATGTAATACCACTTTCTCCTAAATTTGCTTAATTGTCGAATTTGAATTGAATCTGGTGCTTTCAGCTGGTTTCATCCAAGTTCATTATTTCTTCTTCTTTTCCATTATGTTGTTCATTGCTCAAGGTGTCTTCAGTATAAAAAATGCCCTGTAGTATCTAGTTGCTATCTGTGAATTTCGTGGCGGAGCAATTTTGAGTTCTCTGCAAAGTTGAAGGCACAATAACAAGCATTTGTTAATGAGGTGAAGGAATAGAAGAAAAAGGTTCTCAAAGTGTTGTAGTTTTATTGCTTACACTCTACAACACAGATCTGGGCCATTTAGATTGATACTTTGTGCTTCATGACCCTGCTGGGTGCATACGTAAGAACATGCCACCAAGTGCCCAAACGTAAGAACATGCCACCAAGTGGTGTGCACGAAATGTCATTTGAAACTGAAAATATATAGGTGAAACTATTTGTTGAGGATCACCAAATTTCTAGACTACTCACTCTAGAAAGTTCAGCATATGGACTTATCTCTTAGGTTTAGAATTAATATCCAGAATCTTCCTCAATAGTTCAAGAGAATTCTGCCACCAACCTAACGCAACCATAAATACCCCCTTAGAGATTGACTGTAAGCATCAAGCTTCAGAGTAAACAATTAAGTGAGCAGTGAGTGTGATGTTTGAAGATAATGAGTGGACTGTGACATCAACTTAGCTATAAAGTGTGTGCAGTGTGAGTTGGTGAGTTTGAGTTGATTGAGTGTGTTTGTAGTTACAAGTGAGTGACTCTTTTATAATAGTTATTAAGTGAAATATAAATTTTGTTATGTGCCCATGCTTTCTTGATTCAACAACCAAATAGAAGAGATCAGAGAAGAACCAAGTCCTAAGCTTCGGAGGTCGACTAGACAAAGAAAATCAAATCCAAGGTACGCTAATACTGCAGTGCTTGCAGAAATGAAGGAGTCATCCATCTACCAAGAGGCGTGTCAAAGAGATGAGTGGATCAAGGCTATGGATGAAGAGATTCAAGCCCTGAAACAAAATTAAACTTGTGAGCTAGAACCACTGTCTAAGGATGTAAAGCCAATTTCTTGCAAGTGGATTCACAAAGTGAAGACTAGGCCGGATGGTTCGATCGAGAGATTCAAGGCAAGATTGGTAGCTCAGGATTCTCTCAATAGTATGGACTGGATTATGATGAGACAATCAGTCTAGTGGTAAAGATCACGACGGTTTGAGTCCTGACAACAAGTAAAGCATGAAAGTTGTGGCAGATGGACATCAAGATCGCCTTTCCACATGGAGAAGTGGTTCGAGATATATATATGGAGGAGCCCACAAGATTTGTGAGTAAGCCGGAGTACGTTTGCAAGTTAAGGAAGATGCTATATGAGCTAAAGCAAGCACCCAGGGCATGGTACGGCAAGATAGTAAAATTCCTTGTCCAATGTGATTACTCCCTAGCTCCATCGGACTCGAGCTTATTCGTGAAGAACTAAGGTGGTAAGATAGCAAAAGTGCTAGTATGTAGATGACTTGATCATCACTGGAGATGATGAGGCAGAAAACCGGAGGACCAGGGAGAATCTCTCTCTTCGGTTTCAAGTGAAGGAGTTCAAAGAACTTAAGCATTTTCTTAGGCTCTAGGTTCACCGTACAAGAGAATGAATATTTCTCTGCCAACATAAAATGCAAATGATCTATTGTCTAGGTACGGGATATTTAACTGCAAGCCTATATCTACATCTGTGGAGACCAATGTCAAGCTGTGTTCATACGAAGGAAAAGATTTAGAAGATCCAACAATGTATTGACAAATTGTTGGAAGCCTTATCTATTTAACAATGACAAGACCAGATATCGCCTTCGCAGTTAGAGTAATGAGTCGATACAAGCAGATCCCAAAGAAGCCTCACTTGGAAGCAGTCCGGCATATCTTAAGGTATGTGAATGAAACAATTGACTTTGGTCTCATGTACATGAAAGACAAGGAATGTGAAGTAATCGGTTATTGCGATGCCGACTATGCTGGATATCCGACACCCAAAGATCTACAACCGGCTATGCCTTTAGTCTGGAGCCAGTAGTCGTTTCGTGGTGTAGCAAGAGACAATCTACAGTGTTGTTGTCAACCACAGAAGCAGAGTATCGATCAGCGGTAATGACAGCTCAAGAAAGCTCATGGCTGATGCAGTTGTTGAAAGATCCACAGCAACCAATAAATTACTCGGTGCGGCTATACTGTGATAATTTATCAACTATCAAATTGGCAGAAAATCCAGCATTTCACACAACGAAGCATATAAAAGTACATCATAATTTCTTGAGAGACAAGGTACTAAATGAAGAAATTTGGATGGAGCCGATCAAGACCGAAGAGCAAGTAGCATATATTTTCACCAAATGACCGAACTCATCAAAGTTCGGATAATTTCGAAAGCAAATTGGAATGATATCCAAGAAAGTTGGTGATGAGGGGGAGTGTTGAGAATCATCACCAAATTTCTAGCGTACTCACTCTAGAAAGTTCAGCACCTGGACTTATCTCTTAGGTTCAGAATTAATATCCAGAAACTTCCCAATAGTTTAATTCATTTAATCTGGAGAATTCTCCCACCAACCTAACCCAACTATAAATACCCCCTTAGAGGTTGGTTGTAAGCATCAAGCTTCAGAGTAAACAATTAAGTGAGCAGCGAGTGTGATGTTTGAAGATAGTGAGTGGAGTGTGACATCATCCTAGCTATAAATTGTGTTGTGTGAGTTGGTGAGTTTGAGTTGATTGTGTTTGTATGTTACAAGTGAGTAACTCTTTTATAATAGTTATTTAGTGAAATATAAATTTTGTATTGTGCTCGTGCTTTCTTGATTCAACACTATTATATACCCTCGAATGCTGCATACTAACTACTGAGACATCCAACAACCACAATTCAAAGAAAACTTCATTCTATTGATGGAAGTCACAAAATTATTCATTGACGATCACAATTTAACGCACGTAACATCTGCACCACGTAACTTCTCTAAGGCGGGGATTCGTAAGAATGAATAGTTTACTAAGAAAGGCAGGCTGCTTATTGACATTTAAAAGAACATTAGCCCACTCTACTTTAATCATGTAAATTTTGATTCTCAGCATGACTATTAGTATTCTCTATGTTTTCCAGTAAATTATTGAGGTTCAGCATGAATTAATTCACATTGATGATTTGAAATAATTTGTCGCAAAAGAGCCGAAACTTGTTCCGCATGCAAACTATTCCACAATCTGACTTCTTTATGAGTAAGAAGCATAAGGGTTCGAACATGGAAAATATGATGTTGATATAGTTATATGCATATTAAGGTTTCAAAAAGTGCTAAGATGAAAAAAAAAAATGGATGCGGACCATGGCTTTTGCTTAAGCAGGCATGAGCGAAATTTAAGCATCAAGCAAGTATAACTATTTTGTCCGTACCGGATAGAAACAGGTAAGAAAATTAACCCAATAACATTTTATTAAAACCAAAAAATGACATTGAGGCATCATTAAACCACTTAAGCACGCTTTTTTAAATTGCTTTCTCCAAAATCAGGTCCTATCACTTTCCTAACAGCTTTTCCGTGATTTTAGCATTGTCATGCCGCTGAATGCTTAAGATGCTTCAGTGTAGCTTTTCTGAGCTTTTTAAAACTATGATGCACAATGTCAATTAAGATATCTGAACCATGGAAATGGAGATCTCACCATCAACATCAAGCCAGACATGCAACTAGAATAGAAAGTGCACTTATGCGTGTGAGCACGTGTGAGAGAAGCACATTAAACATCCTCAACATAAAATTCTAGTCGCCCACATGGGGAAACACCCCACCTCAAGCGGGAATTGATCTTCGATCACCAGATAGGCGTACAACTAATCTACCTTTTGAGTCATATGCACTTGACTACTATAACGTTTCAACCATGTTTCTAGCACACAAAAATAAACACCTCCCATTATACGTTTGACAAAGGCATGTCGTTAACTTGTGACCTCTATATCTCCCATTCGCATGCCATACAGTTCTTAAGTATTCGGAATTTTGGTGGACCGAAACGACTCAGAAACGGTGAAGTCACTTAGATTCAATTCCATCAATTCCATCAATTCCAATCAAGTGATGCACAATACCAGCAACTATGACCCTTGATATTAATATTCAGATTTACGGTCAAACAATAGCTAAATTCTGATCAAATCAGAAACCCAGATGGTAAATGGATTTTATTATTATCATTATTATTATTATTATTATTATTATTTCAAGAATTGGAAAAAAGAATGAGATGGTTACCTTACAAGAAACAGTGGCGGTGCTTTCGTATTCGTCGTCCTCGTAGGCGGCGGTGTAGTCGGCGAGGACGACCACATTGGCCTGGATCTCTTCCGATACGCATTTGGTACCAGTTCCCGGCAAGTGCATCCACACCGCACCCGCCAATGAGGACCACATTAGTACTATGGTGGCCTGCAAGATCACTATAACGTCCCTCCTCATTCTCATCCCCAATTTCATCTCTCTTCCTCTCTAAACTAAAACAGTTTACACGTTTTTCTGTGTTTTTTTTTTCTATTTTTTAAAATTTTTATTTTCCTTATTAAAAAAAAAAATCGAAAAAGAATGAAGGTTGTAATTTTTACCTCGACATATTTTGATTGGTAGCAAGAGCTGTTACTTTGACCCGATACCCAGACCCAATCCGGACCTGAACCCGGTATTTTATCGGAACGAACCCGATCTATATGGGTCCGGGCCTAGGTCAAAAAATAAGACCCAATGCACTACCGAGTCTGGGTCCGGACCCGTTACCCGGATCCGGACCCGTTAAAAAATACCCACAAATACTTGGAATTTAAATAATAGGGTTATAGAATATACATGTAAATAGTAATGGTTGAAGATAGATGTGTAAATATAATATTTATTTATTAATGTACTTGTTACCGCTAAATCTGGTGTGGGGGCAAACAGATAGTATTTGTGGATTCTTAGGAAAACCTGAATAGCAAACCTGAACATGTTCCGCCGGAGCTTGACCGCCGACTCCCGCCGTTCACCTGCAAAAAGTGCGAGACACCGGGGTTGATCCCGGCGACGCACCCTACGACGCTCAAGTCAGTAATCAGGAATGATTATGAAAGAGCGTAAATTGGCAAAAGATTGATTACCTCTTAATGGTGGTGGATGGGGGTATTTATAGTCGTCTTAGGGATCAGATTAGGAATGTAATTCCAGTGATCAGATAAGGAATGTAATCCCTAATTCCCAGTGAAAGGATAGATGTGAATCAGGGTCGTTGGTTAGGACTAATCAGAAACCCTAATTCTATCCTGCTGGACCGGGTTCATTTCGAGTTGGGACCCGTACCTAGTTGAGGTGGATCCGTTCGTGGGTTATTGGATCTTGAAGAAAGACCCAGTTCCCATTTCAGACCCGTTAGTAGGTGAAATTACCGTTTTACCCATGAGCTTTAAGATTCGTGTCCGATGTGAACGGTCCCAATTTAATTCTATTTTTAGCCATATCACGAGCCCCCCACTCCTGGAGACTGAGTTTTACAGTCTTCAAGGAGTAGTTTTGTTGTTCTAATGGCGTACGAGATTTTATCGGTGTTCATAAGGGAGTTTGGATCTTTCTCGGAGTGTAACGGTGTTATTCTGGACTTGTAAAATACCCAAAAAATATCCTCAGAATTTTCTGGATTTTTGGTGATTTTTCTGAATTTTTTCTCATTTTTTTGAATTTTTTATTCATTTTTCGAATTAAATAATTAATTATCGAAAATATTAATTAATTATTCTAATTTAATAATTATTTTTTTCAGAATTTAAAATAATTTTTCTGAATTAATGGTTATTTTTAGAATTTTTAATTAATTTTTTTCGATTGTTTAAATATTTTTTCGGATTTTTTAAATAATTAAAACAAATAAATAAATAAATAAATTTAATATTACCTGGACACGTGGTGCGTTTCTGAGCGTCGATCACGATCAGATGTGCACGCATCGTAAAGCAGATCACGTTCTGGACACGTGGTGCGTTTCTGAGCGTCGATCACGATCAGATGTGTGCACATCGTAAAGCAGATCACGTTCTGGACACATGGCACGTTTCTGAGCGTCGATCGTGATCAGATGTGTGTGCATCGCAAAGCAGATCACGTTCTGGGCACGTGGTGTGTTTCTGAGCGTCGATCGTGTCGTGATGCGATTTTTGAAAAGATCGGACGGCGCGTGTAGGTCGGTAGCATTTTTCTCCAATTTTGAGCTCGGATTGCATGTTGCTCGGAATCCGAGCAACTTCATCCAGTTTTCGCGCAGCTCGGATCCGACCTCGGAAGTGAAGCCACGTGGCATATATTTTTTTGTTTTTTTTGTTTTTGTTTTTTTCCTTTTTCTTTTCTCTCCCGCCCCATTTTGTTCTTCTCCGACTTCTTCTCTTCTTCCTCATGCTTTAACCCACGACCATGAGTCCTTCACTTTCGACCTCGTCTTCTCGCCCCTGACCTCGCCCCCTCCTCCGAACTCATTTGGTGAAGAGATCGACGACGAGAGCTCGACGACGAGGGGAAAAGGAGCTCGGCGTCGAATGAGAAGGGGGAGCTCAGAGACGATGAATTTGGTCAAGCTCGGTTTTGGAGGTGATGGTGAAAGAGCTCGGTTGAGGGAGAGAGAGCTCGTTGTTGGAGCTCGATGGGTTCGTAGCTCAGCACCGGAGCTTGGAGGTCGGCGAAGATGTGCTCGAGCTCTGGCGGTGGACATGAGCTCGACATAGGGAGAGCTTTGACGAGGGAGCTCTACGAGTGAAGGTGACGAGGAGCTGTCGTCGAGCTCGGCGAGGGGAGCTCGTGAAGGGGATGGGGTCCAGCTTGTTGACGGAGCTTGATGCCATGGCGAGGCTCGGCGATGTAGGTCGGCGAGGTTGGGAGCTCGGCGGAAGTGGTTCGGAGCTCGCCCATGTGGTTGATCGAAGGAGGCATCGGAGGTGGAGCTCGGCCATGGAGGTGGCGAGTTCGACTTTGAGAAGGTTGACGATGGTGTCGCTCGAGCGTGGAAGTCGGCAGGGTTTTGTTCTCTTTGGTTTCTGTTTTGGCGCCAAACCAGCTGAAGATGAGGAAGGGGATGGGTGTTCAGGTTCAGATCCCTTAACGGGTCCAAACCCGACCCTGGTGCCTTTTTCACTTTTTTCTTTTTTTTCTTTTCCTTGCTACTTCTTGTTCGGCAAATCCGAGCACGGATTTTGATGTACATTTTTTTTGCCACTTTGCACTTCGGTAGCTCAGTATCGTTCTTCTTCAAGTGTGGAGCTCGGATTGCCCTTTGCTCGGATTCCGAGCGTCTTACTTGAGTGGGTTGGCTCGGGTTTGACAGTGCTCGGTATCCGATCTTCTTTGCTTGGTGTGAGTCGGCTCGGATTGCTTGTCGCTCGGATTTTGGTTCCGAGGGACGTGGAGCGATCTGAGCCGTTGGATCATGGCGCGGATCTCGAGGTAGGCTCGGTTCCCAAGAAAACACTATCTTGTCGTTTAGTGATGCTGGCATGATTTGAGCCATTCGATCGAGATCTTACACGAATTTTGGGGAGAAAGTCGTTTTTCTCCAATTCGCAGCTCGGATGGCTAGTTGCTCGGATTTGTAGATCCGAGCTACGTGGGGGGATCTAGACGGTTGATCACGATCATGGCTCGAATCCCGAGGTGATAGTTTTTGCCATTTTCTTGCTCGGTGCAGCTGTGTCGCAATCTACTTTCCCAGTGCTACGGAGGTCCGATCGGGGCGTGCGACCCCTTGTTTCGAAGCTAATTCGAAGATCTACAACTTCTCTTTAGGAGTGGGATGAAGATTCACCCTCCTTCATGGTCAAAATAGCCATGCAACATCCTTGTCTTCATGAAGTTGATGAGTGTTTTGGTCTTGGGGATTTTTGAAGAGGAGCTCCACTCCTAGTGTAACGCCCCGAATTTCAAATAAGGATAAATTCGAGATTTCACAGGATCTTTATTTCACTTCGTACAATTTTACAAGGAATTTAAAACTTTTCATTCATAATACATCAGAGTTCCTTTTCACTTGATTGAAGCACAGCGGAAGACTAAAAGATTACAACAATGAAATACAACTTGTATAACTTTAACATCATTTACAACATCTTTAACTTCTAAACAGCAACCGCATATCCACTTTATAACTCCATGAATAGTCCATTACCTGCATGTCAGTCTGTGGGCACGTCAGTTACTTACAACTGACGAAATGTTATACACGGCAATCCTCTCTATGCCGGGAATAGTATAACGATCTCATACTTTAACAAATCACAAAAAAAGATTGAATGAACAAGTAAAGTGTCAAGAGTGATTATTCTAAATATAAGTGTATGTCATGCCTTAATGCCTAATGCACACAATTCTACACTAGGATGACACTAATGCACACTTGTTTAGATTCTATGCATCTCATACTACATAGGTCTGAGGGCAAGTGCCTACGTACTCCATATTGAAGGGTTCGATCCCTCGCCATGAGACTACCCAGTAATTAAACAAGTTTTAGAGTTATTTCACAGATACGGATCTCAGCCTCCCTGGCTAGCCTCCCTGGCTATAATAACAGATCCCAGCCTCCCTGGCTATTATATCGTGAGAATAATCCCGTAAATGCCCCTCTAGCCCCGGTATATACATAATCTTTGGAGTATGGTAAACATCCGCCGACTACCCTAAGTCCCGGATAAAATACAGTCCATCTCCTACGGTGCAACCACAGTCCACCAACTGGGTCTATAGCCACGGAGATCCACCGCCGACTATATAGAAGCACCCATTTACGTTTGCACAAGTCTATTACATCTTCACCTAAGTGCCTAATTATTTTTAGTTCAAGACATGAATATGTTATCACCCTAGAATCAGTTTTACCTCATACCGGATTTGTTCACAAAAATACGAGATCGCCCGACGGCATTATCTCGAAATCAAGTCTCAAAATCTTTCTTTCAAAATTACCAGTAACAGAGGTCTTACTAATTCTAAATCATAAATCTTTCATGTACAAGAAACATGGGTACACATACCCTTTAATAATCATGTCTTAACTCAAAGTATTCTTTATCTTCAAACTATTCACAACTTGGTGTATGTCTTGTTAGCATCATTCAATTCATTCACTATCTTTCTAAGACATCAATTCTTTTCATGAGTCTATGGCATAAATCCAAATCTCTTTTGGGAAAAATTAATCACATAAAAGTTCACGACTACAAACAAGCATATTTACATGATCTCGTCAACAAATAAACATATTTACATGATCTTGTCAAGTCAAACAATTATAAATAATTTATTTCCAAACTTTATATGAATTCACACAAACTTTTAATCTCATTTAGCATTCTTACTCAACAAAAGGGATTGTTTATAACGAGATAATCATGTTACATATTTTTCTTTTATTCAAAAGAATTATTTATTCAAAATAATAATTTTAGAAACAAAGTGCATTTGCCACTTTAAAAAAATACAGGATAAGAAATTAAACTATTCTTAGTAAATTCTTTGTGCAACTTAATAAGGAAGAGTGAATAATATTTGTTTCTTTCCAAAGTCAGTAACTTCCATAAATAAGCAGTTTTTGAGAGAAACAAAAATATAATAAAAGAAAATGGTGGCAACAAGTTTCGAACCCAAAACCTCTTATAAATAGTATTCATTGGCTAACCAATAAGTCCAATTATATTTTCTGTTTAGAAGTTGTATTAATGTATTTTTGTTAATACTAATTTGAATTTGGTTTCTTTTAATAACACTTGTTCACCCAATAATCCAATCATTTAGGACATTGGAATAAATCTCACTTTTGGACTGAGATGAAATCAAAAAAAATAATAATCAAGTAAATTCAAATTTATTTTTATAATCTATCTTCATTTTCAAAAATAGATTTTTTCTTTCTTTCCAAAAATTCGCATTTCTTCTGAAAACTCGAAAATTAAGAATCATGTTTCTTAAAACTAGTTTATATCCATCATTATACTAATTAAAACTTGTGCTAAAAATCAAACATGTCTCTTAATCAACCATGGATATCTCAAAGAAATTCTTTCATGCAAAAGTTTGTATTTTCAACATATGCCGACATGTAATAACAAAAATCATTCTTCTCTTTTCTTTTTCTTTCTTAATCATCATGTCTCTAAAGTATATGTCGAAATATAACATTCTTTAACAATTTCTCATAAAAGAAAAATCACATATTCCACAAACATAAAATTTGCAAACACTCTAACATGATTCATATGATTAATTCTTTAGTTGAACCCTTTTAATTAGCATGGTAATCAAATATTCACTAACCTCAACAAGATCGTTGCTAGCATGGATTTTATCTACACATTTCTCATCACATTCAATTCATACTAGTCATATAAAATAATTAGCATACAATTTCTACAATTAGAAAGCATAGGATCACCCACTAACACAATGTTAATCTATTTGTCAACATAGCATGATTCACTATTAATCTCACCACAATCATAGTATAGTTATTCTATTTTATCAAAATTACTCATTCACTTTTATTAGCATGTACATTCTAAAAAATTAGAAAGTAGGAGAACACCCACCTTTTGTGAAGCTTGAATAATGAAAAGAAAAGAGAACACCACTTCTAGCTCCAAAGATTCCTAGCTCCTAGTAAGGCTCTCCTCCTAGCAATGGCCTCCAAGCACAAAACTCTCTTCTATCTTTCTTTTCTTTCTTTCCTTTCTTTCTTTTGATAATGTTTTTGGTGCAAGATAAAGGTAGGAAATGGGGCTCTATTTATAGGATTTTGGGAGGGTCCAAAGTGCAAAAATTTCACCCTAATAACTCTTCAAATTTATTTCACAACTCTCCACTTTCCTAACTCCTAAAACCCCCATCTCTTCATCTCCCCACTCTCCACCTCTCCATTATTCTCCTCCCTAGCCCACAAAAGGGTCCAAATACATTTGTGTGTGCATGCACACATGCACAAACAAATATGAACACATTTCTATAACTCTAAATGTGTACTAATACTTGTAACTTGTCATGTATTAGTACATGTTTAACTAAAAATGTGATTTTAATAATGGGCTTGCTACATGGGCCCATTACTAATTAATTTATTTAATTATTTAGTGGGCTCTTCTCCTAATGGGCTACATTTTAGTTTATAGGTCTATGGATCAAAAGAAAGGCTAAATAAAACTAATGCATGCTAAAAATAGTAAAATGAGAGTAGCAAAATGAGAATAAAAAATTTGCACGTGCACCATACGTGCAAAAAAAATTGAAAAATGCATTTTAATCAAAATAGGGGGAAAATTAATTTCCGTTTTTATAAAATAGATTTAAATATAAAATAAATAATTTAAACACATAGAAAATATTGTACGTAGCGGTGGAGAATATGTAATTAATACGTGTATTGAAAACACGTAGAAAGCACGTAGAATACAAATATCGAAATATTATATTTTTGGTTGACTCAAAATAGGGAAAAATCAATATTGAAAATAAATAAATAGTCGATAATCAAAATACAGGATGAAAACACGTTACAAAATACACGTGCATAACACACGAGGGCAAAATTGTAATTTCAATTTTGCGGGGTGTTACACCTAGGGGCGGAGAAGATGTGCTAGGAAGACCCTCGTAAGAGCCATAGGAAGACCCATTCTTTGAGGTGAGTGCAGGGAGCAAATCTGTAGGAGAGTTTTGAGCTCCGATCTTGCTTAGAAGAGGCCTGCTTTGGAGGCGAGCGGAGTGAAGGGCTCGGCTCTGGGAGAGAGCCATTTGTGAGACGAGTTTGAAGAGCAACTCTAGGAGAGAGTTGTGCTCCGAACTCGTTGAGAAGAGGTCCGCCTTGGAGGTGAGCGGAGCGAAGAGCTTGGCTCTAAGAGAGAGCCATTTGTGAGACAAGTGTGAGGAGGAACTCTAGGAGAGAGTTGTGCTCCAAACTTGTTGAGAAGGGGTCCGCCTTCGAGGTGAGCGGAGCAAAGAGCTTGGCTCTCGGAGAAAGCCATTTGTGAGACAAGTGTGAGGAGGAACTCTAGGAGAGAGTCGCGCTCCGAACTTGTTGAGAAGAGGTCCGCCTTCGAGGTGAGCGGAGCGAAGAGCTTGGCTCTAGGAGAGAGCCATTTATGAGACAAGTGTGAGGAGGAACTCTAGGAGAGAGTTGTACTCCAAACTTGTTGAGAAGGGGTCTGCCTTCGAGGTGAGCGGAGCGAAGAGCTTGGCTCTAGGAGAGAGCCATTTGTGAGACAAGTGTGAGGAGGAACTGTAGGAGAGAGTCGCGCTCCGAACTTGTTGAGAAGAGGTCCGCCTTCGAGGTGAGCGGAGCGAAGAGCTTGGTTCTAGGAGAGAGCCATTTGTGAGACAAGTGTGAGGAGGAACTCTAGGAGAGAGTTGTGCTCCAAACTTGTTGATAAGGGGTCCGCCTTCGAGGTGAGCGGAGTGAAGAGCTTGGCTCTAGGAGAGAGCCATTTGTGAGACAAGTGTGAGGAGGAACTCTAGGAGAGAGTCGCGCTTCGAACTTGTTGAGAAGAGGTCCGCCTTCGAGGCGAGCAAGCGAAGAGCTTGACTCTAGGAGAGAGCCATTTGGGAGACGAATTTGAGGAGCAACTCTAGGAGAGAGTTGTGAGCTCGATCTGAACCGTTGGATCTCGGCGAGGATCTCGAGGCAGGCTCAGTTCTCGAGAAAATACTATCTTGTCGTTTAGTGGTGCTGGAGCGATCTGAGCCGTTCGATCAAGATCTTACACGAATTTTGGGGAAAAAGTCTTTTTCTCCAATTCGCAGCTCGGATTGGCACTTGCTCGGATTTCGAGCAGCTTGCTTATGTGATCAGGCTCAGATCGCTTGTCGCTCAGGTTTTGGTTCCGAGGGACGTGGAGAGTCATTTGGGAGACGAGTTTGAGGAGAAACTCTAGGAGAGAGTTGTGAGCTCCGAACTCGTTGGGAGGAGGTCCGCCTTGGAGGTGAGCGGAGCGAAAAGCTTGACTCTAGGAGAGAGCCATTTGGGAGACGAGTTTGAGGAGGAACTCTAGGAGAGAGTTGTGCTCCGAACTCGTTGAGAAGAGGTCCGCTTTGGAGATGAGCGGAGCGAAGCGCTTGACTCTAGGAGAGAGCCATTTGGGAGACGAGTTTGAAGAGCAACTCTAGGAGTGAGTTGTGAGCTCCGAACTCGTTGAGAAGAGGTCCGCCCTGGAGGTGAGCGGAGCGAAGAGCTTGGCTCTGGAAGAGAGCTGTTTGGGAGACGAGTTTGAGGAGCAACTCCAGGAGAGAGTTGCGAGCTCCGAACTCGTTGAGAAGAGGTCCGCCTTGAAGGTGGGCGGAGCGAAGAGCTTGACTCTAGGAGAGAGCCATTTGAGAGACAAGCGCGAGGAGAAACTCTAGGAGAGAGTTGTGCCCCGAACTCGCTGTTTAAGTGAGAGAATCAACGGTTGTGGAAGCAGTTCCGAATGGTGAACCACTTCTAACTCGCTTACGAGCAAGTTATTTGAAGCGGAATCGAGCCAAGTGTTGGACTCCGAACTCGTCATTAGAGGGATTCAACGGTTGTGGGAGCAATTCCGAATGGCGAACCACTTCTAGCTCGCTTAAGAGCGAGCTTGCGAAGCGGAATCGAGCCAAGTGTTGGACTCCGAACTCGTCGTTTAAGGGGGATTAACGAGGTGTAGGAGCAATTCCGAATGGCGAATCACTTCTAACTCGCTTAAGAGCAAGTTATTTGAAGCGGAATTGAGCCAAGTGTTGGACTCCGAACTCGTTGTTAGAGCTTAGTAAGTTGCAGGAGCAGCCATGTAGAAGAAGCTGGACTCCGAACTCACCATTTAGCGAGTCGTGACTCGGAGAGATAGAGGTGAAGCAAGAGCAATTTTCAATAAAAAAACGTAAAGTTTTATTGAAATAAATTAAGTGGCTACTTCAATAGGGCGAGCCATTATTACATGCTATTGGCCGGGTTACAAGCATCGGCCTTATTGAAAATCAAAATCCTACTTCTACGATAAGGTGAAGACTTCTTGGGAGGAGATGGGAGGTTCTGAGTCTTGAAGCTCGGCGGGCCTGTCTGTTCGTTTGTTGGCTCCTCAAAGGGGAAAGCTAGGCCCCATCTTTTTGGACGAACTTGATCAGGTGTCCCCGCTGTACGAGTTCTTCGATCTCCTTCTTGAGAACCCGACAGTCATCTGTGTCGTGACCGTGGTCCCTGTGAAAACGGCACCACTTATCCTTGTTCCTCTTCTTGCCAGGTGTATTCATTCTAGGGGAAGTACGGAGTAGCCCTTTCTTGTCCACCTCCATAAGAACTTCTGATATATTGGCAATGAGGGGGGTAAACTTTTCAAAACGAGGAGTCGGGCGGCGTTGGCCATTGCCGTCCTTCTGAGATTTTTGGGACCCCTCTTCGCTTGTGTTCTTCCGTTTGTTCCCGGAAGATGTCTCCTCCAGAGTAATGGGGTTGAGAGCCTCTTCCGCTCGTATGTACTTCTCCACCCTAAGTAGGAGTTCTGAGAAGTCCCGAGGAGGCTTCTTGGCAAGGGACACCCTGAGGTTGGCATTAGTGACGTTGCGCTCGAACGCTGCAGAGGATACTGATTGGTTGATGGAGGGAATGGACCGGGCTTCGGCGGTGTAGCGTCGAAGGTAATCCCTTAGGCGTTCACCCTTTTCTTGGTTGAGGGTCACCAGGGATACACTTGTTTTCTCGGCCCGACGGCTACCCACGAAATGAGTAAGAAAGAGCCCTTCGAACTGATCGAATGAAAAGCTGGAGGCCGGGGCGAGTCGAGAGTACCATTCTCTTACAGGCCCCTTCAATGTGGCAGGAAAGATCTTGCAGAGGAGGGCGTCTGAAGCATGGTGGATCATCATGAGAGTTTTAAAACTCTCTATGTGATCCGCGGGGTCTGACTCCCCGGTATGCGACTCGAAGTGAGGCGACTTGAAGTTCTCTGGGATGGGGGCCTCCATGATGGTGCGGGAGAATGGAGGTCTGCTCGGGCGGAGGTTTATCGCTCGTTGCTCTTCTTCCCTGTCAATTTGGCCGAGGCGCCTCTCCATCTCGTGGAGATGGCGGTAGACCGAGTCTTCTCTTTGATGATACCTTGCCGGGCCCAGGGACTCATCTTCGTACGAGGGTGGACTGGGGTTGCGACGATGGTGGCTTGGAGATGGACTAGGACTGAGAGTGTGAAGGCGATGGCTCCTAGCTGGCTCGTGAGTAGGTGGCCTCTGGTCGTTCTTTGGGGTGATATTGAGGGCCCGTATGACTGTTGCTTGGAAGTCTTGAAGATCTGCCCTTGTGACTGGTGCCTCTCCCGCTTTGTGGTCCCTATGTGTGGCTCGACTTACTGGAGAATGAGTTCTCCGCCGACGACGCTGAGGGGACTCCCTTCGCCCTCTTCGAAGTAGGGGACCTTCTGTAGTCTCGGCGATGAGGAGATTGCTCATTTGGACGTTGTTGGCGGGAGGCTCCCTCTCGGGCCCGCCTTTCATCCAAACGGCGGCGAAGATCCTCTTCCTTCTGCCGATTGTGGATGGTATTTCGAAGGTCGGAAGCTCGGGGATTATGGGATGCCATAGAGTCGGAAGAGGGGTTGTGTATTGGGATGCGGTCCTGCTGGAGAGGTTGCTTCTGAGGATTGGGACGCGAGCCCCCGCACCGGCATTCGGAGGAGGGAGTTGGTCCAGCCGCAGGGGGTCCTCT
This sequence comes from Hemerocallis citrina, assembly GCA_017893485.1. Taxonomy (NCBI): domain Eukaryota; kingdom Viridiplantae; phylum Streptophyta; class Magnoliopsida; order Asparagales; family Asphodelaceae; genus Hemerocallis; species Hemerocallis citrina. The sequence goes on from CM030366.1 coordinate 148,611,654, forward strand.
TCCTGAGGAGGAAGTTGCACCTGCTGCTGAACGGGTTGGAGGGGGACCTCCTGTTGCTGATCAACGGGGTTAGGTCCACGGTTGGACCCTCTGGATCTTACTTTTCTGGGAGGCATGGCTGGGGAAGATCTGACCTGCGGGAAGAGGAAGGGTTGCTGTTCGTTTGTTTCCCACAGACGGCGCCAATCTGTTACCGCTAAATCTAGTGTGGGGGCAAATAGATAGTATTTGTGGATTCTTGGGAAAACCTGAATAGCAAACCTGAACCTGTTCCGCCAGAGCTTGACCGCCGAATCCCGCCGTTCACCTGCAAAAAGTGCGAGACACCGGGGTTGATCCCGACGACGCACCCTCCGACGCTCAAGTCAGTAATCAGGAATGATTATGAAAGAGCGTAAATTGGCAAAAGATTGATTACCTCTTAATGGTGGTGGATGGGGGGCATTTATAGTCGCCTTAGGGATCAGATTAGGAATGTAATCTCTGTGATCAGATAAGGAATGTAATCCTTAATTTCCAGTGAAAGAAT